>JAHWFP010224137.1:110430-124666 GCA_023313725.1 Lithobius niger | reverse complement strand
TAACTGAGAAGGACAGTAGAAAATTGACAGTAGAAAACAGTACATAACGTACACCTTCACTGCTTGTATTGTCCCAGTGCAGCACTCGACGTCAACCGCACACTATTTAAATGAATTTAGTCAAGGAAACGCATTCTTACATTGTTGAAAATTTCTACGACGAGCCACAGAATATTCCACCACTGTGCGGGATATGTAGTTCGATTGACTGGGGTCCAGACGTTAAGGTCGGTGTAGGAACAATCTGCCTCAAAACAAAACCTATTAAGGATTCTCGCCAAGCTTTTTTGGCCGTGTGAAGTCGTGATATTAAATGCCAAGCCATTTCGCCAAGCTAATCCCACCGAGTAATAGTTCTAAGGTTAAATGAAATATATGAAAATTGCTTCCTGCGCAAATTTTAATTATTTCATTTAATGTTTGAAGTCTTAGTGATCCTAGTTCCCTAGGGCCTGAACCACTTGACCAATTAGGAGAGGCCTTATGAAAAAGGCACATTCCCAGAGCAATACAGGTCTGTAAAATGAGCTAAGAACCAGCTTTATCCACCGCATGGAAGAATATATTTTCGTGATACAAAAAATGGCGTTACCAGTAGCCAGTAATTAGACAAATATCAACATTATTCACGTCGTTTTTTCAACGAGAAAACATTAAGCTGTGTCACTAACAGTGACTTTTATGTTGTCAGGCGACCAAAGTCTCCCGATCAAACAAGTTTCAGCCTTTTCAGCCTATTTATCCTTTAGTGGCTGAAAACACCCCAACTACTTTTGCTGTAAAGACACAACGTGTCTAGTGGTCGCCATGCTCATATATATATTTATTTTATCTGGATGTTAATCTTGTCGGGTGACACGCTAGCGTGTGTCTTGATATAAGAACAATGCAATTCTGAGTGTGATGGTATGCACAGACTCTTGTACGGTAAATCCACCCATCCATTGGAGATAATGGCTTTCCTTTCAATGCAATAGCCACGTGGCTAATTTCGAAACCCCCCCTTCCCCCATTGTGGTTACTTGTGGCCGAAAGCCGACCTCCCCCCCACCCCATGGCCGGCCACATGGTTTTTGAATGGCCCCTTATACAGTATGCATTGAGAGAAAAATTATTAAGCTCTATTTAGCCTGCACCTTTGGTATATATGCACAATTATAATGCAGGAAATCTCAAACAAGCTGCTGTGACCAACACAAATTCATCACTATAAAATTAGTTCAAGCTTTAAGTATCATTATGAGGCAGAAATAAGTTTGAGATCATTGCCCCTGCCAAACACCATTCCAACTGATTTGTTGGCATTAAAGGACAGTCCCTTGTCATGAGTCAAGTACACCAGCCTATCCAGCAGAAACTGAAGTGCCCGTCTGCTTGGGCCACTTGTTCACAGCAACACCATTTACCCTGCAACCAGTGGTCAATTTCGAAATGCTGGCAATAGCTCCATCGAGGAAAAGAGATCGGGGACTTCCTTGTCGCATTCCACACGTAGCCGTAAACGAGTCGGAAAGGTGTCCTTCCCAGCTCACCTGAATGGCTTGCCTTTATAGCAATTAGCGATAGTCGGTAATACTCGAAATATAGCATAATGGCTGCGATTACATTGAGAGTCAATCGATTCACATTCCAAAGCAGACGACATCATTTACGCACCTCTTAACCAGTTTACAATTTTCACAAATTTTCGACAGCTTTGAAAAAATATTCTAAAAAATATATCTCCCTGCTGTCTTCTTCAGGTGACAAAGAAATAAAAATACTAGTTGCATATTTTTTCAAAGCTGTCGAAAATTTGTGAAAATTGTAAACTGGTTTTCGCTGTTTTGAGAGGTGCGTAAATGATGTCGTCTGCTTTGGAATGTAGTCGGTAATATAAGATGGAAGACCTCTCTGTCGAAGAGCTTGAAACAGAGCTATGTGCCACCTTATCGAAGGCCTTAGTCACATCTACGAAGCAGGCATCCACCTGAGAACCAGCTCTACGGTGTCTCCTATCTCCGAATGGTTTCTTTCACTGCGTACACAGCCTCGAGGTAGAGTGCTTCCTTTTAAATCCGAATTGGGCATCGCACGTGCAAGTCTGGGCTTTAATGCGACTCAAGATAACCAGGTCCAGAACTTTAGCGATCGGACTCATAAGCGCGATACCACGATAACTATCGCTCGTAGTGGGGTCTGCAGTCGTCTTCTACAGTATGGGAGTTAAAGTAGTCCTAGTGGCAGGTTCGGGACAGTGAGCGTGGGCGAAGGAGGTGGAAAGGATCAGGGCAATAAAGGTATGAGCCAAGTGACTAGCGAAGTGGAGATGTTCAGGATTCAACCCGTCTGGGCCAGCAGCCTTGTCCCTCTTCATGGCAAGCAGCAGGTGAACAGTCTCGGCAGTACTAATCTCGGGAGTAACATGGGGTTCCGACTCGTTGCTGGCATTAGTTTCTTTGCTAGCGTTGACAGATTCCTCCTGAGCGGTCTCGGTGAAAATATCGGTGAACCTGCATTTCCACATGTTGCAGATAGCATTACGGCCTTGCGCCCCATCAACCGTTGGCCTAGTAGCACATCCCGTACGGCGGACCGCAGCCCAAAACGCGACATTATCCCTAGAGCGCAATGAATCCTTCAGTGCCCCCTCCCCAGACACGATCATTCTGGCACTGGCGGCACCAGCGCAAAGCATTCTTGAAGGTCCGTCTTGTATCACGGCGGGCTTCGTAGCTGGCCCCAATCCCAGGCCTACCATCACAAACCCACATGGAATGAGCCTGCTGATGGGCTGCGTAGTGTTCTTTGACATGGTCATTCCAACCAGGTACGCTGCGTGCACCAGTGGTAGAAGAGCGACAAGGCATCTTTAGACGTGCTGCCTCTGTAAGGACAGCAACAAGAAGGGCTGTCTCCCTATCTATTTCCTGTTGGTGGATTCGGAGATCACATTTAATATCTCTACAGGCCAAACCTTCTGACGCTTCAAAAAGCACAAGCGCGTTGGATACATGTTCAGCGTATGCTCTTCTCTGCTCAGTTGTAGAGTCTTTCCAGCAAACTTTCCCGCGATACACCTGAGGGGTACCCACGACTGGCAAGTGGGTTTCAGCAGTCGTAGCGGCGGTAGGAAAGCCCAAGACGATCCCCAATGGATGATAGTCGGAGCCCAACGTTCTTTCATCAACCCAAAGCTCGAGCATAGCATAAGCAATCCGTGTAGTCCCACAGATGTGATCAATCCAATACTTGCCGTCTTGTGAGTGGCTAATCAAGGAAGGTCAGTCCCAACCCCACAACCCCCTCGGCGACCAACTCTGTGTAGTGACATGCTCTCCTAAGATCAGCATTGTAGTCACCAGCGACCAGAATCAAGTCAGTGTTCACTGCCTGTACAAACATATCAATTTCACTGAGACCCAACAGCAGCTCTTCGTAGGTTTCGCTATTAAATTCATTTCTCGAAAAATAAAATTTTGCAGTAAACTTTGCACTATTTTTAGAAATGTGTGGCAGTTTGCGATATTACTCAATTTTTCTACAATTAAACGGGTGTTTTTGTTTGGTTGTTTTACCTACCAATTCAAGAATAATTTTTATAACTCGTTTAGAGAAAATGTTGCGATATTTGCGATTTCGCAAAATTGCAGAACTTAGATGGCCTTATTTATACCTATATACCTCGTCAAGTTTTAATGTTGCTGCAAAATCTGTCCAAAAAAATCCAAAACAACAAGGTGATTATGGATTTTGACCTTTCTTTTTACTATTATTTATACAAATAAACCGTCCCTGGCCACATTTTCATGGTAAAAAACATAAGCGTCCGTATCATCCGCTTAGTAAATAAAATCATTAAAAATTGTATTAAAACTCTTTTTTAAGTGTTTTATGTGTCTCCAAAACATTTGGTGAGGGCAGAATAGTACGTTCGTGGCCTGCAAAGGGTTAAAATATTTTGTAGAAAGCACAAACTTCTTGTGATTGATTTGTGAGGAAAATTAACTGTTCTCTAATCCATACTCATCATATATAATCAACGATAATTTAAGACAATCATCGGTCACTCTCATGCAACCATAGTTATGTTTTAACCAGGATAACATATTTCAATTTTATGTTTCAGATAAAAAATGGGGAAAAAAAGTGGTATGCTTTAAAAGACAAAAAACTTCGTGCAAGAGCTAAGGGTCAGATTCTTCTCGAGATGGAGGTTGTCTATAACCAAGTAAGTGTGTAATTTTCACATACTCAATGTTTGCAAGGAATTTTGTCTGTGATTTACAGTGCTATTACTTGGTAATGAAAATTATTCTGTAATGTCACCAGCAACAGCAGCCTCGAAAGAACACTAAAAGCCTTCTGTTGCCTCATTCAATACGTTTTATTGTAAGGAAGCACTGCAACCTGTTAGTTGATGTGGCCAATATGTACCCTAAAGGTAGAGACACAAAATAACCAGTTGGCCTGCAGGAATGTCCCGTAAATCTTAATTTTCACGCACAAAAAAAACTATCTACTCTGCAGCCATTTGTGAAAAGCTGATGTTGTCTTCTGCTTTGCAGATGGGAATCAAAATGGAACTGATAGTGGAATTCACCACTCTTTGACAAAACATATCTTGGAGAAAAAGAAAATTGGAATTACTGTTGCAGGATGACTACACTTATTTTTTCAGTTTATCCCCTCCTCCTCCAACCACCGAAGATAAAAGAAATGCGAAAAGAAGGCCACGGGGTTGTCATGATTCCGCAGCGAACTAAAACAGGAGAAGGGGAATAAAGTATTACCTAAAAACAGTGACGTGATTTTTGAATTTTGAAAAGTTCCATAGCCAGTTTAGATTATAAGCATGGCAAGTTATATACATGTATCACTTACAATACACTTTACAAAGAATTGTGTTTTATCCAATTGATTATGTAGTATTATGCTTGCATACATATACCAATTGCTACCGTTGTGGGTGAATTGAGCTCGCCACTGTCAAAGAAACTAAAAATTGCCGGACTAAACCTATCTTTTGTATTTAATCCTTTTACTTGGTTACAACAAAGTAGCATACACTCAATCATTTTTTTTTTCACCCCTAGATTAGGGCAAGCATTCGAACTTTTAATCCCAAGGAAGAAAAATACATGCAACAAGAGCAGAAATTCAAACGGCAGGTATGTTATTCTCACAAATTAGTACAATTAGTAAGACTACCTACCAATAACTTAAAATAGACATAAATCGCGGCAAATAATATAAAGGAAATTGGAAATAAGCCGTCAGCGAAAATCATACACTAGAAATAATGTACTACACTAAGATATCTTTATGCTTAAGTGTTGTCACCCGTATTTGAACCAACGAACCATTCTTTCATCAGATCATTACCATACCACATTTGCCAGTGGACAAGTGATTGGTAAAGGTGGTTTGGTAGTGATCTGATGATGGATTGGTTCGCCGGTTCGAATCCGAGTCACATTACTTAATGAAACCAAAGTGCATAAAGATGGCTTTGTACTACATTATTTCTACTGTATGACATTTGCTGGTGGGTTATTTCCGATTTTATTTTACTATTTGTAATTTGATGCTGAGCCAGTAGAGCATTATCTCTGTCAAAACCAATCCGATCAAACATGTCGAAGCAGCCAAATTCCTAAAAAATATTTCGGATATCGGCACTTTGGTGTTTTATTTTGGTCAAAGTGCAAGTTTATAGCCAATTTCTGATGCATTCATTAGGTACTTTGTTTCAAGTATGTGACGTCTGCAAGAAACCGTTTTCTGCCCACATTTTCGTTCCTAACTTCGGAAAGAAAAAATCTACAAACTTGGCATTTTGACCATTGGGACGTTGACAAGCAAACTCTTAATGTGGTGTAACTGAGGAAAGATGCTTTGGGTCACGAACAATTTGTGTCCCAAAACACTGCTACAGCAGTTGCCAGTGCTTTCACGTAGCTCAGGTTCCTTTCGAGACACTTTACCTAAAGGCCTTATTTATCCACACTTGGATTGTGCTAATATAGTTTTGCTTATTGGCTAGAGAAAGATATTGATCTTCTTGAGAAAGTTCAGTGACAGGCAACAAAGAAACGTATTATGTTCACTTTCTCGGCTACAAACAACTTTGTCCTCCACTAAGGCTCAAAGCTCTAGCTGATCACAGGAAATGGGGTGTGATCATCGAGACTTATATGTAAGGCTGCACCGATACGTTTGTGGTATCGGTCGGTATCGGCAACTTACGCTGAAATATTGATAACTCTGGAACCATTCAAGATGACATGAAGTTTGTGGTGTTTTGCTCAGTAAATCACTGAGTTTCTTTCTAGGTATCTTTTAACTGTTGGTTACTCTTTTTTTAATTAAAAAAATATTTATATGTTGTAATTAGAAGAATTAACCCATACCATTAATTTTTGTTATCGGTCGTTACCTGGGGCAGGCAAAATTTTTAAAACTGGATTGGTAAAATTGGTACTGTATCTGTGCAGCGTTACTTATAAGCTTTTCCTCAAGGGAAAGGAAGACAAAATTTTTCACCCACTCCAAAACAGGTCTTACCAAAAAAAACTTTTAGAATGGACAAACCATCGGTTCGTCTCGGTGTGCGAAAGAACTTTTCTGTTGCGATTGTCAGTGATTGCAACTACTGTATCTTCTATTGTCATTGACTGCCATACGGTTAATATGTTGAAGATCTGTCTCGATAATACCGTTTTTAAGCCTTGAAGGTGCCAAAAAGCCTTTCCGAAGCAACAAGCTCATTAGCTTTCGCTGTGTATTCATTATTATTTAAGTATTAAAATCGGTTGCAAAAAATAGTTAACATGTTGAGTTCTTTAATTTTTAAGGCAATCAAGAAATCTACAGTGCCAAAAGTTGGGGAGGGAGGAACCATTCCTCTTGTAGCAGGGTGGGGGAGTGGAAAAACATTGATTTATTTAATGTAACACTACCATACAATTTATCATAGTGGCTATTAAAAAACTAATGTAGGCTCTACGCAACGAGCAACCTAGTGTGTCAAAGAACAGTTCTTACACAGACTGTTGCTTTACTACGAACTGCGACTAAGTAATTCCTGAGTGTAAAAACGTATATAAAATCAAAGTAAATCTACATTTTGATTGTACTGCAAAGACAGTATGCATAAATTGTGGTTTTATGTTTTTGTTGTGGTCTGTTTTGGTCAAAACGTTGTTTTGTAATTTGCTTCCTCATCAAGGAGGCTTTTAGTATGTAAAAAGACCTCTATAGTGCTGAAAAAAAAAATGTTTTCAACTCATTGACAAAAGGTGACCCAAGCAACCAAATTGTTCTATGTCGGAACAAACTCCTTATTCAGAAGTTCGTTGTATCGAGAGACTACCGTAATAAAGAAATATTTGTTGGGTTTTCTTAATGGTCACTTATATCCAACAAAAAGAGAGGCATGGGAATAACATCTTTATTCTGGGGATAACTATGTTTGGTATTACGAGAAGTCACTTCTCATTAGACCTGTGATGCGGAGGGGGGATCACTGTTATATCGGCTATTTAGTTTACTGCAGCCTTAACTACAACTTCGGTAGAAAGTTCCAGTGTTGTAATTTTTTTCTGTACGGAAGTGCATTCATGGCCTCTTTTTGCTTTTAGGTCTTTATCAGGAATGTGATGCGTGTGAAAGCAATAATCATGGTGTTCGTAGAAGTAGCAAAGTACCTCCAGAGCTGCTTTGAGTGGGAAAGCAAAATACGGAGTATTACATCTTTCATTGTAAGTTGTGAGTGAATTGTGAGTTAATTATTTGAGGAAAAGCACATGTGGGGAGTGGCTTATTTCTGTACATGGAGTCAGGTGGCACTTCCAGAATTCTGCTTAAGGGGGGGGGGGGGGCCGCCCTCTGCCAAACTTTTCATACGGAAATGTATTTTGTACCCTAAAGGTTCGCGTGACTCCTTTTTAATAATGAAAAACAATCACAGAGTCAAATTGCACTGTTCTCTCCCTTTCCTTTTTAAATTTGTAATAAAACATCCAAAAATCATGAAAAAATTTGTTGAGGCAGGAAGGGGGGGGGAGAGGCTGCCGCACCATGCTAAATCCATCCCTGCATGGAGGTGTTCACTTCACCACGAAGAAGTCGGCAGTTATGTGGTCGTTCACATACGTGAATGCCCGATACCTGTATTGACATTTATTTACAGATTTTGTTTATTAGGACGTCCTTCTTTTAAAATCCAACAAAATTTGGTTAAAACTTGTTTCTACCACACAAACTTTCGTAACGGCCGACATGATTCATGATCAGGAAGTGTGTATAGCCACCATTTACTGTATGATGGCATCAACTACCATCCTTCTTAGAGAGAGTCACTTCTGGCGTGAATCATTATCGCCAGACGGACGGAAAACGATGCCAACTTCCGGAAAATTGTGGCTATACATGTGCTTCCTGATAGTGAATCGTGTTGGTGGTTACGAAGGTTTGTGTGGGTAGAAATTAGTAATAACTGTGAATTATGTTGGTTTTTTGGAAGTGGGATGATCTAATAAATCGGAATAAAGTACAACTACATCATGCTCCCCAATACTTGGCAGGTGAACTTCTTGACATCTGTATAACTTGTCCGGAGGAATCTGAAGAACTCAAACGTGGCAATTGTATTTTTAATAGGAGAAAAAGGCCCCATGTGAAAAAAAAAGTGTGGGAGTAACAAAAGTCGCAAGCTAAATGCCCATGTGCCTACTCCATAAATTATCTTGTTCTTGAATGAAGGAGTGATAATGTTTGTCACCTTGTGGCTGCCACCAACGAGTAGTGCCGTTATAAAAGTTCCATTTGGTGCTATAATACGTTTTAAGTTAACCAGCCTGCAAGCACAGGTGTTGCCATTAAGGCTGCATCAATAGTGGTACTGGATTGTATCGGTTGCCCGATATTTGCGGTATCGACATCGGTTCAGTATCGGCAATTTCGCAGAAGTATCGATAACTTTGGAACTAGAAATTGACCGAGTCCGGATATATCTGGATCCAGCGTCGGATAATCCGGTATCCGGCGAGATCCTGATCCGGCAATTATATTGAGCCGGATACCGGTTGCAACTCAACCAAAACATGTCGCCGTAAACATGTTGCATGCCTAAAATCGTATTAAAATAACTAAGCGATCTACGGGTATAAAAAATTGCTGATGTAATAATTACAGTGTAAATTATTGCACAAAAATATACTTGGATAATCGTATTAGGTTTTCATAACTAAAAAAAAAGTTGAAGTTCGACTACGTAAATGCGCTTACGAAATATTCACTTTCCGTTGCAGTACATGGGAGACCTTGAAACGATCGTCCTCTGGTTATTCTTCCATTACAGTGTTGTTTACGGCTTCCGAAACCCTTTTTTTTTTTAAGTTTTTAATACCGTAGAAGTAGTTTAAAGTTGTTTTATTTTTTAATTTATATTTTTTTGACTGCTGCCAGCATAAACCTGCGACCAGAGGACATCCGTGGAAGCTGTCAGTGCAGGGTTCAAGCCTCGATTGCTGTCACAACTTCTTTTCCAACCGCACTGTTCCAATATGGAACGCCTTACAAGTCGAAGTTGTCTCCCAACCTACGTTGGCGGGTTTCCGCAGGCTACTGAGATCTCAGCCCTTGCATTCCTTTTTAAAACGTCGACCATAAATCTCTTTTTTATGTTCCCCATTTTATTCCATTGTCTTCCAATATAAATTTCCAGTCCCGGTGTTAGTGGCTTAACACCCTTCCAGGTTCTGCCCACTTCAAGGTGGAGAATGTAAAATTTTATTATTATTATTTATTATTATGTATAATAGAGTAAGACTTCTACGTGTTTAATGTAAGAAAGTAATGTGAAACAAGCGAAAATTAGCACCATAGCTACGACTTGTAAGGGGGAAAAATAAACAGCTTTTTTTTCGTTTTTGTGTGTGAATTATCTGGTACCGGCCCGGCTCCGGAATCCGGTCGATCCCTATCTGGAACTATTCAAGATTACAACATACGATTCATAGCGTTTTGGTCAGGAAATCTCTGGCTATCTGTCGGTTATTATTTAAAAACTAGAGGAAGCCCGTGCTATGCACGGGGCCGGTCACATTTCCCGAGACACATTTCCCGGGACATTTTCCCGACGACTTGTCAGATTGATCGACCACTCATGCCTGGCTCCTTTTTTGGCTGCAGGTAGAGTGGGAGAGTGCATTTTCAATGCGGGCGCGAGGAGGGGTGAAGTGGTTTTCCTGTAGGCTTTCCTTCAGGCTTTCCTTTTAGCCGGCCTCCGATATTATAATAAAGGTTTAGTTTTAATAACTATTGGACTTTTGCAGACTACTACACCGTTGATAAAAAAGTTGGGAATGCAACTTATCATTATCGGGACCAGTATCGGCAAAATTTTTAAAACCATATCAGTATCTGATCGGTAAAGTTGATATCGGTGTAGCCTTAGTTGTCATAGTTGGAGTCAATACCATTTTTCATTAGAAAAGGCTTCGCAAATTTCAACATCTGGAAAATTTTGTAGGGGGGAAAGTGATGTGCAGTCTTACCTAATGCCAGATTGTATTTACTGCTGTTCTGAGCGTAACTGATAGAATACGGAAAAAAATGGTTTTTAAGTGTATGTGGAAAGGTTCATAGTGTGTTTTTATAGCCGACGAAAATACGCATTACCTGATTTATTAGCAGATTCCCCCTTGTGAGCTTATTTTCCCCTAGAGTCTTGAAAGTTGTCTTCCCTACCGAGCTCGTACGGTACTGCGCATGTGTGAGGCTTGCTTATATAAACTTCAGCGCAGCGTCCGTTGCCATCATTTCTCCTAGGGCGTTCGCCGCGTGAGTTCGCTCTTTAGCTTTCCCGAAGATCATCGCCACCGCATACCTCCGCCCTCCGCAGTAGGCTTTTACCTACACCTTTCACCCTCCGCTTACCGGCTGATTCAGCGGAGGTCACCGGCTGACATTCCCCTCTGCATACCTTCTGTTGCGGCTAACCTTTCCGTCTGCCTTCTCGGACATGGAAGTTCTCGAGGCCGCTCGAAGCTGGGACCCTCTAGGGTGCTCGCCTCTGCATCAACCACAAGACGGCCCTCCGCGGTCCAATGGTACTCTCCCTTCCAAAGACCTCCGGTCTTCAAGTGTTTTACCACCATCCTTTCCTTCGATCCCAGTGTATGGCCCGCTACCTTATAAAAACAAAGTCCTCCGCTTCCGCCCACGGAAGGCCGCTTCCCTCCGCGCTTCGGCGGACGCTTCCCTCCGCTTTACGGACGGCGCCTCCCTCCGCTCTTTCTTTCAGGATTATCCTACCGTCCGTTGCTTTGCAGCGGTTTTGTGGGTACTCCGCATCCACTTCCGCCTTCCGTCGTTATACGGAAGGTACATTCCTCCACTCCTACGCCAGGGACGGTCGTTCCGCCTCCCACTGTTTCCATCTGGACCAGTGAATGTTGCGCCGGCCTTTTCGTCCATGGGCCGATCCTCCCCACAAAGACTCCCTTCTCATCACTGCATTCCTTTGCCAAATGCAGTCTTTCTGCCCTCCGCTTCCGTCCGTGAAGGGCGCTTCCCTCCGCTTTGCCGAAGACGCCTCCATCCGCTCTGCGGAAGGCGCCTCCCTCCGCTGTTCCTTTCTAGATTATCCTGCCTTCCGTTGCTTTGCAATGGTTTTTTGGATGCTTCATTCGTTCCTTTGATTAAAGATGACTCTCCTCCGCCCTCACTGGGCTTACCATGTCCTTCCGTTCCGCAGACGCAACTGGATAGCGACGTACTTCTGACTCAACCAGGTCTCCCTTCCGAACCTTTGCATACTGGCAAGCTCTTCTTACCATCTGTATATCATCGTCCCATGGATGGTAGGTGGCTTCATTCTTGTCCACTTCCTTCCGCCTTCCCTCCGCACCTTTTGGTCCCTAGCCCCGGACGGGCTTGTGTCATCATGGAATATTGTTACCCCTCACTTCCCCTGCTCGGCCAGGACGGGAGGGGGGGGGGGAGGTTGCATTCCAAGTAAGAACGTCAGCATCACGTCAGCCCGTGGTCTTCTCACTAGGCCCTGGTCTCTAACACAGTGGTGGGGCTCTTACCACCTGTCACAACCTTTACTTACGCTATCCCCACTGCGCATCCTCCTGCGCAGCCTCCTTCATGTACGGCACCTCGACCGTCACGCCTCACCTCTTCCTGCATCGTTGCAGTTTGCACTTTGCATACTGCATTCAACATCCTCCTCTCTTGCTACTTCCCTTTACAAAGATTCTTTCTTTAGCCACCACGCCGTTCGCTTCGCTTCACAGGCCTCCGCCTTCCGCATTTCTGCCTTCCGCCTCCGCCTCCACGTTCCTATGCCTCTTGCTACAGGAGCGTCGCGTGATGACGCCTCCCGTGACTCTCCATGCCTTGTAGTACCACGGACACGTCTCCCATCCCTTGCGATTACCACCTCCGGCACGGAACCTACGTTCCCTTCCCAACACATTCTCTCGCACTTAGGAATGCCTCTCAAACTTCACCTGTAGGCCGAACAGTAGCAGCCAGGTTGGCCTCCTCCAACAGTCCTCGATTACCTCCACTCGGCCTATCCTCTCGTTCCTCTCCACATTTTATAGCCGAACGTTGCGCTACACGACGAACCAATGGACCTCTGGCATGTCAACTTTCGACTTCCTTTCTCTTCAGCATTGCATGCTGTTGCTTACATCTAAGGGTATGATATCCCTCCGCACCGCCTCCACCTGCGCATCCTACTACGTAGCCCTCCTTTCTTTTTATTACAACCTTCGGCTATGCAGCCCGCTGGTCTTTTCTTTACCTTCAACCAATGCAGCTGTACCAATCCTCGTGCTTCGCCACGCCACCCTTCCGCAGTATCTTTGATGGTCATTCCAGCCCTCCGCCGCTTCTAGACTACCGAGACCTCCATCCGTTCCTACCATGTGGGATGGTTCTGCTCCACCCTCCGTGAACCCACCGACCCCTTCCTCCATTCCTCCGGAATGTCTCTCATCTCTCACTTTTTTCTTCGGGACTCATCGACGCAACGTGATACGTCCCATCCCAGCTCCTGTGTTCCCACTTCACGGTTGATCATTCCGGCCTCCGAATCAGCTTTCTCAGCCATGCTAGCCTCCTCATCCACGGATGATCCCTCCACCAATCACTCGGTGTCCGAATCGGAAGCCTCGCTACAGGTTTTAATTTTGGCCTCCGTGACCGGCTGCCCTCTCAGCCTCAGCTATTGGGACAATCAACAACACCCCGACATTTGCAGCAACTCTCCTCCGCAACGGAGGCGTCATCCTTAGAAATGGTTCGCATCTTGAGTAAGATAAAGGTCATCCTCCGCCTTGCCCTGGCCGTGGGAATTGCTTCTTCCACACTATAGGCAATGGTACAGCCAACCCACAAAATTTGACACCTATCCTCAATCAGAATTCCTAACAGCCAACACAATGTTACACCTCAGTTCCACTCTCTACCTCCCTTGAGCAATGGTTCCCGGTTTTGTCATCCGCGACAATGACCGTGTCCTCCGACTAAGCCTCCGAGCTGCATCCTAAGCGGACGTCCTTGGTGCTACCCCAATACACTATGTGAAAGGTTATACACCGACCCTCCTCTGAATGACACTCGCCAGCTAGCTCTCCTCACCAACCAGGTGTTCCGGAGAAGCTGCTTCGCCACTTACCACGCCATGGATTGGTTTACGAGGACTTTCTTCGACTCCACACTCTTACTGTGAGGAGTGGCTCTAGGACACAGCCAGGAATCTACGTGACTCACCTTACCATTCCCACACAACACGTCGCCAATGGATTCTTTGCCTCCGCTCGTCATCAAACCTCCGCTCCTCCGCCAATGACCATGGAGATGGGAGGGTTGACACTTTCAAGACGACTGAAACACAAAATTGTGCGATACCCACGTCGTTTCACGTCTTCCTTGCATTTGGGCGGAAGGCAGATCGATTCGAATTAGCAACGTTCCTCGTCCTCGGTCTCCTCCCCCGTTGCACGCTGCCTCCGCACAGTCTACTTAAGGTGATTCGTTTCACTGCCTCCTACCGGCTTTCACCTTTCCTCCCTCCAGCATTGGATGCTGTTGTTTTGATGGGAAGCGTATACTATCCCTCCGCACCACCTCCATCTGCGCGTCCTATTGCACAGCCCTCCGGCCGTACCTCCTCTCCAACATATAACCGTCCATTTGCGTCCTCCGCCTCCTTATGCGGATGCTTCTCCGC
>JAHWFP010224137.1:66927-97018 GCA_023313725.1 Lithobius niger | reverse complement strand
CTTTCAGAGTAAAAACCGCTACGGTATTTTTAATGTAATTTAAGAGATCTAGGTTCTGCCAAATAATTATTAAATCGGTCCTCATTTTTTGAGTGTGTTATTCGTAAACATTAAAATTTACAGCACAGTATTTATTTGTTTCAATATTGTTTGCGTTTTATTTTGCTATTAATATTTTGTTTGCAGTATATTTTGCATTTTATTTTTATGCTTGTTCATTGCTGTAGTAGTTGCTATATTTTATCTAAAATGCCAAAACGTGTAGGTGACAACTCACAAAATGCGATGAGATACGCAGCCAACCAGACAGGGAATCGCAGATAGTCGAATCGAGGCACGACCAATAAATTTACGTAATTATACTGTGTGGAGGCTTCTGTAGCATATGTGTTTTAAAAGAAAACCAAAGTGTAGTTACCAACATGTGTTGTCCTAATCCATGCTTGGGTTTGCAGTTTGTAATATTTACCGTACCTATGCATGATTTTGAGTACTTGCACTAACAGGACAGACCTCATAATTGGCAAATAACGACATTTATTAATTTTTTCCACAGATAAATGCGAGAGAATTCCGGCCAATGACGCCTGCACCCGAAATCGAAAGGGGTAGGGCTAAAAAGAAGAAAAGTTGAAAGATTTCATCTTGTTCACTGAGCCTGCCAAACTGTTCTGTAGTTAACAGAAATACTATTTCGGTAACTAGGACGTATAGAGTAATGTTACCATTGCACTATGTCCTAACTTTATTTTTTAACTTTACAAATATTTGAGCTGTCAGTTAAAAAAAATAGCAAGGTAACTAGACATGTTTCTTTATAAACGATTTTCTTCGTACTTATCTTGACAGTTATTGTGCAGATATTATATGCTGTATCATGGTGCTCCCGATGCGCTTCTTGTATTCAGCACAAAGTGACCTTAATTTTAACGAAATACGGTAGCTCTTCCATCCTCAGATCGATGATGCTAGATACATCATGTTTGTCATCATCACTGCCATAAAATGCTGTAAAATAAGGTTTTTTTAGGTTTTAATTGAGCTTTTATTTTTCCATCGTTCATTTGTTTACTAGTGTGTTAATGGTGTCACCGTTAAGATTGGTTCGTGTGGGAAAACGGTTTACAATATTCTCATTTTAAATACTGCACTCTCATAATTAAGTGTACATTGTAGATCTTTTAATTGCTCGGCAATTTCTCTTCTCGAGAAATTCAGTTGATGTTTTGTACAGTTTTGTTAAAGAGTCCAGATTCCAATTATATTTATTTATGGTAGTGCGCTGGTGAGGCAAGAAGCTTCAAGTGAATTTATGTCGCGCTACAAAACGCGAGTTGCTATGTGACACGATACGTATCAGGCAGTGCGTTATCAGGCCATCCGACTTGTGTCTATCATGTATTTTGAAGATGTACATTTATACCTCGGCGTCTAGTCAACTTTAAAAATTGTCGATATAGCCAAGTGCTTATGTGAAGTGACTTGATTCATAATAGAAACCATTCAACTAGACTTGGTCCTTGTGAGCAGGAGTAAATAACATCGTAAGGCAAATTACTGTCAAAAGCACTTTACGTAGTCCAGTGCAATATTTTCTTATTAAAATTCCTTGGGCTGCAGGTGCGAATGCCAGGACAGCTATGCAATTACATAAACTGCACACAACACTTCTAAAATGTAAGTAGAATGCACCTCTTTTTAATGCACTCAAAAATAGGTTTTTAACCCGCTTAGGCACATGTAACTTCCACAGACTTATCATGGTGACGGTTGCTGCTACAAAATGGTGAACTACTGGTTTTGAACAACTCTGATACTTTGTTACAGTTGAATTGTAAACTGCCATCCTGTGGCTACAGGATTATGAAGCTTTGATAATCCAAGTCATTCACCTGTTTCATGAATCGGGCAGTCAAATTTTATAATCTTGAACCAAGCAATATTGATATCAGACCACTACATTCCATTTAGCACTAGAATGGAGTAAGCAATCTTGCCCATAATTCTGTACGCTAAGTTTGGCAAAGCAAGATTGTTGGTAACCACCCTGGTTTTAAAACACCTGACTGATAAGTTCACTATTGTTAACCTCAGTATTTTAATGTTATGGTTTATCATTTGGAAAACTGAAAATATATTTACAAGGATGTATTGATTTAATTATAGAATATGTCATGCCTTGTATGTTGGTGTGATGGTAGTTCCTTAACCAGACAACACAGAAAGTAATGATAATCCTTAACCTAAAACTACTACTGACAAAATTCCAACATCTATCATGCAAGCTCTGCAGATATGCAAAGGGCCCTAAACATTTGTGCAGATAATGCTGCCAGTAAACACTTGAATATTAATCCATGGTGTGGGCAACACACCGTATTGTTACTGAACTACATGGAACAGACTTGCACAGACCCATTGTTGCAACATAGTTCTTTCTCATTATTTACATGCTGATTCATGTTGCTCAGTTCTGAACTTCTCCTTCGGCAAACAAGGGAATTGAGAATGTGTCCCTTTACGATGCCATTGCTTGCAGGGAGGAAAGGAAAAGCGACTGGTGGTTTCTCAAACATTGTGACGCGAAAACCGAAACAAAACAAAAATGGATGCAGTGCAAGATATCTGACGACAACGGTAGACATGAACAAGAAGACAAGCCAGGTTTTACGAGATGCACTTCCATCCACCTGTACGAGTTGTGATATAAACTCTAGTTCCCTTTTAAGGTCACGCGAAATAAATGGTTTTACAGGCAAGGTTGTAAATTTAAGAACCAGGCATATTTATTTAACTGATGTGGTACTGGCCACATTTCTTTCATGTCTAAAGGAAGGGTGTGGTCAGCCTTAAAAAAAAATATTATTTTAAAAATAAATTATTTATGTTGTGTAGTATTTAATGTTTTGTTTTTGCTAGATAACTTGCTAGTGGTTTGACCTAGCGGCTTGAAATGTACACCATTTAAAAGCTCATTTCGAGCTGGTTAAAATGGTATACCACAATGTCAAAGTTAGCCGAAATTTGGCAAAAAAAATGGATTTTAATGGTTGGACGAAGATTCAAACAAATATTTGGCCCGCTGATAATTTATGGCACCCACCTGTAAACCAAATGTTTTAACTTTGCACGACTTGTATACAGTAATGGTAGGACCTTGTTTATCTAATATTCCGAAATTTGGCAATTTTTATAAAAGAATAACAATTGAGCTTGCCTTATTTCTGCTACTGGAATCATTTCATCGCAGACTTTTCTTTCAGCAAAACTCTTGAGCATTCACAAACACTAAAATTGAGTGGAAAAATTTTATTTCTTTGTTTTGCATACAAACTGGATTATCAGAACTATTCCGTAATCCAAACACCCCTTGGTCCCAAATAGTTTAGGCAATCAAGGTTCTACTGTACCAAGTAGCCTATTGCACTCCGTGTCGTGCGTATGCTAAAGTTAATGCACACTTTCCCATGTGGTTACCAAAGTTAATGGAGTGGTGTATTGAAACAGTAAATTTAAATGGCTCTGCTGGATCTTATCTCCACATGTCTTAAAAACTTCTGCCAATATCATACGATTCAGTGTCCGTGCCGGAAATGTGTTAATAAACTAGAGGGCATCTTCTTGAAGCAATGGCTGATCCCATTCTGTATACAATATTTTTGCTTGGCCAGCAACAAAGCATAAAAATAATTTGCCAGTTTGCTTAATATCTTTCTATACTCATTGTAACTGCTGCATAGCCATTTGAAAGCAACCTTTTTTTTTTTAAATTTGGCATAGTTAAAAGGTGGGGATGCTTTTTACGTGAAATGAAATTGAAGTTTTCCTCCAATCTGCTAGGCCACGATTAAAGCCATAAAGGGCATTTTTTGACCTGGAAGCAATGCCACCTGAAACAGAACCATTTCTATAGGTAAGCATAGTTCGCTGTAGATACCTTGTTCCAACTTTTGATGCAGCTAATGATGACTAGCTGTTCAGTTTTCAAGCTGTGACAACCCATGAAGTTCACTGTTAGCAAATGCAGCTATAATCCGTGCCATCATTAATTAAAATTTTTAAATGTGCCATTTTTTTTTTTGCGTTGTGTAAAAAAAATTCCCATGTTAGTGAAGATTTGCTGGATATTCAAAATATGTTGACCCAGCACTTCACTTTAGTTTCATTAAAATCCCGAAAAAACTTTTAAACTTCATAACCACATCATAAGGGTAGTGATTACTTCAAAATTATCTTGAACTTGTTGCCTTGTGGCAATAAAATTCTGATATTCCCCATTTCCTAAATGATATTGATCACTAATTTGTTACATTTACTAAAGAATAAAAAACACTTCCCTAAATTAAAGACCTCAACATATAATGATGTAGTGTAGGATTGAAAAATCTGATTTTTCTGATGTCCTGTTCACCAATCACCATATAAAAAAACCAATGTCCTTAACATGTTTCACTCCAATTATATACCCGTTACTAACTTGGTACTCTTTGTACGTGTTACTACTGGTGGGGTCTCATCAGTTGTTTAAAAAAATTTTAAAGTAGTGCAGTAGGTTGCAAAATCGCAGTTAAGAATGCTGAAACCATTAAATAATTACAACTTGCAACCTACCGTCTCAAATTTGTCATCTTTTTGCACTTTCATGAAACAATTCTGTACGTTAAAGGACTGTTTAAGTCCATTATTAACTTCATGTGATACTGTTGTTGAAATGGTTCCCATTGTCCAGTCCACTTCATGGTATTAAAAATATCAACTATGTTGTACTTTCTACCTTTTAAGAGTTTTAAGATACTTGTACGTGCGGTGGAAATCTTTTAATGCCTAAAAATATCATCTTCCTGCCGTACGACAACATCCTTTTCAACCGATAGACTTTTCATATTCCTCTCCTCCTTACCCACACACGTGATCACACATCCCGAATTTATTAATTCGTTGAAAATCAAAATTCTTATTTTTTAAGCAATTACTGCTGAATTTTGAACAGAGTAAACGTGTGTATATCATCCTAACTGAAATCCAGTATTTCCAACATTGTTTCTCGCTTCAAGATTCATGTTAGAATTAGGCTCAATTTTAAATGCTTGCCATAAATACAAGTACGTTTCGTTCTCCTAAGGTTTTGATTAGAACTTCATTTCTGATATGTACAGTACTTATTTCTCCTTGTGTATATATGGCAACCTTTTTAAATATATTTTATGCAAATAATCATGTAAATAAATGTTATCTCATGTGTTGTAATAAAGACTTTTTGTTATACCAATTTAAGCCTAATCTGCACAGCCGGCCAAACTGGCCACAGCAATAACTTTCTGAAACTAGGCTAAAATCTGCCAGTAGTTGAAGGGATGGTCAAGACACGCATTTAGGCTGGACTCAACACAAATTCACAGGGAATGATGTTCTAGTATTTATACCAGATAGTTAAATAAGAGCTGCGTAATTTGAGTAATAGGCACATGAAAATACAGAAAAAATTGGCCAAACCTAGAAGTAGTTTAGTACAAAGATGAAAGCTGTTGTAAATAACATATCAGAAGTCTACCAAAATCTGATGGCGAATTCGACACATTTTCACCGTTATTTATTGAAATACTGAATTCCCCTTGACAGTTAAAAAAAATTATACACCCCAACGTTACTGTTCCTCTTGAAATTTCCTTTCCAATGACACCAAAAGTGGTCCTGTGTGTTAGTGAAAAGATAACCATTTTTTTTCACAATGGCTTCTGAATATGACACTTTGAATTCCTTTTCGCGGTTAACAAAATTAAATCCCTGCATTTATTGTACCTCTTGAATTTTCCAATCCAATGATTATCAAACACTACCGGAAGTGGTACTAATGAAGCATGTTTAATGCATAGTATACGCCGTAATGGAAAATGCCCAAAGTTGAAGGAATTGTTCACTTTGTGTGAAAACAATTGAATTTGGCATGGACAGGGCTGTTGCAAAAAATCTTGATTCCCCCCACCCTAAAGGTCCAAAAATGATGTGACTACCCCCAAAAAAATATTTTACACCCCATCTTTCGTCGAGATTCCTACAAAAGTATGATGAACACAGTGTTTGCTTGTATGACCACATTCTAACTTAGTCAGCACCTGAAATGCAGAAGACGCCAAGAAACTACGTGCCAAGGCTTGTCTATAAAGTGTTTTGTAAAAACTGTATTACCAGTAATAGTATTATTAGTTTGAAAACAGTCTGAGCTGAGCCGTTTTTGGAAATTTTGACTGTGAATGTGCCATTTTTGTGGTCCAAAAATGACTTTTTTCCAGTTGTGTTTTTTACCTCCCCCTTTTGACGGGACCTGAAAAATTTATCACATCCCCCTTGAGAGGGTCTCTGGCCTCCCCGGCGATAAATAATTACCGGTCCCGTAGGGTAATTTTTGCCCTCATTTCGTGGCCTTTGGGTCACTTCTGTCCTTCAATATGGGATCTTATGAACTCTTTATCGTCAAATTTTGGGTCTTCAAAATTAACAAGTTTAAAATTTTTAACAATTTTCATTTGAAAAATGTAGTTGTTTCTGCATTAATACAAATTCATGTTTAGTGGCGAATGGCGATAGGTTACCAGAAAAAGGACAACAGAAAATCAAACAGCTAATTCAATTTTTCCAACTCTGTTTTTGATTTTGCCAACTGTACCCGATTTTCATGAAGTACAGATTTAGTTCACATTACTGTTTTACCTAAAACCAAGGCACTGATGGACTAGCAGACGGACTAGTAAATCAAATAACTCTGCATTAATTTTTTAGATTTATTTGATATCACCACTTTAGACGGTGATAACTTGGGAGAAGTCCTTGCGCAGAGTTTGTTAATATTTCTGCTTTACCTAAGAAACGTTTTAAATCCTGGCAGTGATTTTGTGTTTTGGTATATTAATATGCCAGTAATTTTCTACCCTCCTAAAATACCAGTTACGAGTTGCTCCACGCTAAAACCCCTTCTGAGCGGCACTGTCTAACAGAAAAAGAACTATATGAAGTAAAAGCAACTCAGTTTTTAGTTTTGCCAACTGTGTAAGATTTTCGCGAAGTTAATTGTTATCACGACTTCAAACTCGGTGGGGATACAGTTTTGTCCATTTTTTTATTTTTATTTTATACATTACCTGTGATACTTATAAGTTATGGTGGTGACATAACAAACAAAACGGCCAAGTCAATTTCAATTTCGCCAACTACGCAAATTTTCGCGGAGCTTCTTTTCCCCCCACTCCTTACACCCTAACTATGCAGGGAAGCAACCAGAAGTGATCAGGGGCAGCGTTTCAGTTACTCCCAAGTTACACAGAAATGTTTCGAAAACTGATGGAAAAAAATGTATTGTAAACTTCACTTTCAAACTGACGAAATGATGATAATAATTAACCAGTACTTGTGGAAACTGGAATTTGCAGTGAAAATTTGTCCGAATTTGCCAACTCGACAAGTCGAATTTGCCAACTGTATGTGTTTCTGGGGAAGCCCCCCCATCCCCCCAGTCGCTTCGGCCCTGGGTATGGATGCACATGAAGGTGAGTGGGGGAAAATGTCTATGATAGCAGGTTCAAACCCCCCCCCCCCCACACACACTATAGCACGAACACGCCTTTTTTCAATTGGTTGTTATAGCGATTTTCGTGTTCGAAGTGCTCTTGCGAGCCCTCTAATAGCCCGAAATAGACATGCTTAGGATTTTCCGCAAGGTGGGAGTGCCATTATTCTTTTTTTTTTTTTTTTAACTCGTATGGACTGTCCTACACCCATTTAAAGGTGAAGAGGTAATGGCGTAGCAGCGAAAGCATATAGTGATTTTCGAAATCAACGTGCTGTTGATAGCCCTCTAATTGCCCGAAATGGACATGGTTAGGACTTTCTCTGAAAGATGGGGACCTATTCTTTCCATCAATTCTAACCGAACATGTTTAGCTTAGATAGGGACCGTTCTACGTCCGTTTAAAAGTGTAGCTGTAATTGGTGTAGTGGCTAGTTTCAATTTCAGAGTGCCATTCTAATGCTCATTATTTGTATCCTATTATTGCTACTTACTATGCATTAATCATGATTCATTAGTACCACTGCAGATAGGTACTACCCTTCTTGGAAGAGGAACCATGGCAGAGCGGGCTTCAATGTATGGCTTAAGTCAACTTCTTAGAAGCACCCGGGTTTTTTTTTTCCTGGTGTTCGCCATGCCCCAGGTGTGAGTCTACATGCCTCCATGGAGAATGTGTGGCTGAAACCCGCTTTTTTGGCAGTGTTCCCACCACGGGTTATTTGACAATGGGCTAACTCTTTTTTGCTTTTGCCTACGGCCACGCTAGAATAAGTTGCACTTTTCCTTTCCCAACTCTCCAGTACTTTGCCCTGCACTACCAGCTCTGGCCCAATCGTGTCCGTTTGCTGTAGTGCTGCCACAGACCCATTGTTGTCTTGCCCACTTTTACTTGCGTATTGAACTTCGGAAACCATTGCCAAATTCACTTCATCATCCTTGGAAACCACAACAGACGAACCACGTCCGTCAGGTAACAGTCCATCGTCCTCCACGGAAGATAGCGCTGTAGAAGAGGAAGTAACAAAATCGAAGTGCGAATAGCATCCCCAGCTGACGATCCTCCATCGATTCCAGAAACGCTAATCCATCAGCCTGACATTTACGGTTTTCAGCGGTCAATTCATCACATATTATAGTCCTAGAGCCAGTTGTCCAAAAATGGGGTGTCCGGTTTCATCTCCGGGGAGTGAATTTCGCCTATGTCTTTTGATTCTGCACTATTTGAGTATAACTTTTTGGTAAGATACTTTTTGATTTTGGGTAGCTTTGGGTATTTATGACATCATTCAAGATGGAGGACGCCCGTTTCCACCTATAAATAGGAAATGACGTGTAACTCACTAATGGTGCTTCCTAGCGGTTTTGACCACTGAACACAATTTGCAGCATACAGTCAGAGGAACAATATTGGTCCTTACGAAAGAGTGTCTATAGAGTGCATCATTTTGGAGCTACGGACCTGTTTTTAGGTCACAAGGCAAAATCTTTTGCCCCGGATGAGGAAAAAGGGCTATCTATGCACTCTGGTGTAGTTTTCATAGGAACCAATAATGTTACTCGTACTGTAAGCTACAAATTATGTTCCATGGTCAAAGATGCTAAGGAGCATCATTTAATGAGTTGGACGTCACTTCCTATTTCAAGTACTTGCGTTCCATTGGAATCATACAAAGTCCAGCCACGAAGCATGGGATTAGGTATACCAGGTTCTGCTTCCAAAGTTTTCTTCCAAATGGCTGCCTGATAGTTAGCACGTCGCATATGTTTATCAAGAGCAGGAGGTTGGATTCGATTGAACCTTTTATTTTTTGTCGCAGAATGAGTATCGCAATTCATTGACTGCGCATCGTATGGCCATACAGCGAGTAGACAAACTTCTCTACGAAAAAAGTTACCGTTTCTTCCTAGACTTCAAAACCATTGGAAAGTTCTGCAAATGAGATTGAGAATTTCTTCTCTTTTTCGACAAGTATAAAAGCCTTAGATTTGCCCTTACCAGTAAAAGCACTACCGTATCACGTCCAGTGATGGCATGCATTGCTGCTAAGGCAGCACATACGTTTTCCCCATTGCATTTGTCCATTGTTCACGTCGTAGTACTGGAGACGATTAGTTGTCCCACTCTTAAGGAAAATGCCTGCCATGCATTGGAAGCTGCCATTCCTTCCACGGGAACTTGATAAGCTCCGATTTGTGGCGATTGTTGCTTAGAAATATCCTCACTGGTTGAGGACACACGTTTTCAATATACAAGGTGTCCTCTGAAGCCCTCTGTATTCTTTCATTGTAATATGTATCGAACACTAAGTCAACACCGGGGGCAAGGACCAGAATCATGAAAGATTTTTGAAAAGAACTTTTCTACTAGGAGGCAAAAACTTTTCAGGACCTCCACTAACGTATAAACCTGAATCATTCCATCTACGACATATGCTTTAGTCTTTTGTGGGATGTCTTCTGCAGGCTTACAGATTTACTGAGCATGCCCATGAGCTTCAAACCTACGGTTTTCCGTAAGGTTCCCTGTTGGGTTGCTAATGACCACAGCAGTGGCCCAAGTGGATACGTTAAGTGCATTCCTTGTATCCAAATCTCTTTTTCTATGATAGCCATCTGGGAAAAGAGGGCCCGGTCTGCTATCAGAATAACTTGCTTCTCTCTTAAGTTTTAGGACTTTATTTCTCTTTTAATGTACAAAGTTATTAGTCTGTTTTGACATAGAGGAGAGAAATGCTTCAGGCGACAAACCTTCCTGAACATGCTCCACTTAAGTCATGCGTTTTTTTTACCTTTCATGAGAAATGCTCAACCAGGTCCTTTCTGATGTCCATAGGAGCTATTATACTACTAGATAGGTTTACTAGGTGCGTTTGCTTGAAAGATATGTCAATATTGGTCAATATGTTAATCGTTGCAGAAACATCTTTCTTGATTGAGGCACCTGTTGCTTCTCTAAGCATCTACAAGAACTCTGCCCGTAGTACATCCGAGAGGAAATAGTACCTCTCAACAGAAGCTGGATGCTTATTAAATTTGGTTGTTCCAGATGGCCTTTGGGTGTCTTTGTTAAGTCTCCTTCATTTGGTCGAAAGGAATCTTCCCAAATGGATTAACTTTTACAACTTGGGACAGAGAAGTCACCTCTCTTAAAGGATGTCAACACTGATGGATTTTTTTTCTTCAAATGCCATCACATCAGCATAATATGCTGGAAGGTAATGTGCATCATTGAGACATGCATAGTTCGATATGGTTGAAAGCAATGGGCCAAGGAATAGTCTTACGACTGCAAGCCAGATACGACCAATTTGTTGCTCGAACTGTCATCAAAAGAACATCTATGTCACGGTAGGACATCCAAAACGACGAGGATTCGATCTCAACCGGGCTTGCATCAATCATAAGTACAGGAATGTGTTCTACCTAAAAATAGGAAATGACGTGTAACTCATTAACGGTGCTCCCTAGCATCTTTGACCATGGAACATAATTTGTAGCTTACAGTAAGAGTAACATTATTGTTCCCTATAAAAAAAGTGTCTAGAATGCAAAGGCTCAAGAGTTATGATACCTTTTCCTGGACAAAAATTATTGCTTGTAACCTAAGAACGGGTTCGTAGCTCCGAAGTGATGCACTCTATAGACACTTTTTCATAGGGACCTGACTGTATGCTACAAATTGTGTTCAGTGGTCAAAACCGCTAGGAAGCACAGTTAGTGAGTTACACGTCATTTCCTATTTACAGGTGGAAAATTGGGCATCTGCCATCTTGAATGACGTCAAATACCA
Source organism: Lithobius niger (assembly GCA_023313725.1). Classification (NCBI taxonomy): domain Eukaryota; kingdom Metazoa; phylum Arthropoda; class Chilopoda; order Lithobiomorpha; family Lithobiidae; genus Lithobius; species Lithobius niger. Next base: position 85,664 of record JAHWFP010224137.1, on the reverse strand, counting down.
AAAGCTACCCAAAATCAAAAAGTATCACACCAAAACGTTATACTCAAATAGTGCAGAATCAAATGGCATAGGCGAAATTCACTCCCCAGAGATGAAACCGGACAGATGAAACCGGACGAAACACCAGAAAAGCAAGACACAGGGTCGCAAGCATCTGAACGGTACAAGTGGGTTTTAAAGATGGTTGACGTTGCCTTATTAAAGGCAGCAACACTAGAGAAGAAACCCTCGAGATGAAACCTCTCTGGCTCTAGGACATAGTCCATGCGAATATTCAAGTCCATTTTGTTTGCGTCACAATCAGCATCCACAATTAACTGCAAATTACCAAGATCGAGCGGAGATTTCCCTAAAAGTGATGAGACCGACGGGGAGGAAGAAGCGTTCCCCGCATTCGGCTTAAGATTAGGCTTAACTACCGGCACCGTACCAGAGTACTTTGCGATCGTCTCGTCTGACAAAAAAATAAGTGAGGCATCTAAATTTGTGCTTAATGCTTCCAAACGTCGAGCCAAAGGTGTCTTTACACTCGAAAACGAAGACATTGATACAGACAACTTGGCTTTCTCCAACTCCGCCCACTTCTACGCCAGGTACGCAAAACCTTTTGCAGTTTTTGCATCGTGAAGACCACTAATTCCACACGTTGACTCTTAAAATTGCACAGACGACACTTTCTACGAGCTGGATGTTCATTTAGCTCTTTTGACAAATGCAGCACGGGATATCTCCCCAGTCAATTAACGAACGAACTCCCGTAATCTGTTGCTCCGAGCGAAGTGGCGAAACACCGGAAAAGCAAGACACAGGGTCGCAAGCATCTGAACGGTACAAGTGGGTTTTAAAGATGGTTGACGTTGCCGTATTAAAGGCAGCAACACTAGCGCCTCTGGCATCAGAAATGCTAACCTCATTGCACTGCTAGTTTAAAACGATAAGGGTTTTTATTTAAATTCAGTTAAGAAAAGCAAATCAAAACTATTTTAGCGCATAGTAAGAAACTAATTTTGTGTGTCAAGGTGGGTAATTGCACATTATGCAGCTTAAATTTTATTTAAGCTTCTCTAAATTGGCGTATGTTTTGGCTGAAGTGTTGCATTCAGCTAGCTCTTAGCATTGGATGTGTTACGATTCCGAGCTGTTACTAATTCAGCCTCATGCAAAATTTTGTAAGCCTGAAAGTGAATTTATGTTCGTCCACATCTGTCATATCTTGGACAAGAATAACAGGGGTGGGGGGTTAGCCATCTGAGCCATGCAATGTTTCAGTGATCACTAAAGGATTAGTGAAATTAGCAACATAGACTCAGCAATAAGTAAATTTTCGGTATTCTAAAATTCGATTAGTGAGTAGAGATTCAGGAAGCGGAGCATAATCCCTCGTGCAACAGCAGTATCGAAAACCAGCAAGAGTTGGAATTCCAAACGACTTAGTACATTTTTTCTCTCAGTTCTTCAATTCCAGTATCCGTATAAACCCTGCAACTCCAGAAATTTTCTGGGGCCAACTTTCAACTGGCCAATAAAAGGGTCCGTCCATTTGTAAAGCAGGAGCGCACTGCCCAAAGAGCGAATAGCCGCAAATCTAACCAAAGCTGGTACATCAAGGTATTTTGTCCGAAAATTATGCACGAGGGTAAAGAAAACAAAAATTTAACAGAGGGGACGCACACAAAATGAACAGTAGCTGCACGTCCACACTGAATGGCAAAATTCTGTAATGTTAATTCATGGTTCTAAACTAAACAATACACTACAGCTTAACGGAGAGGACATCGTTCCAAATGCACATAGGTATCGCCCAAAAATTACCACGGAGAATGTTTGGGTCCACAAAAACATTTCTTCCACAACCATGAACCTGTTACATTAGTAGGATGAATGTAATAATTTATAGTGATTAGGTTGGGTAAAGCACCAGCTTTACTGTTAGGCAGCCAGGACGTCTTTGTAACCTGCCTGTAGTATAGACGCCAGTCGACTTGCACGAAAGCCTATTAAGGCTAGTTGTAATCGTTTCTAGGGCTCAACAAATACGGTAAAGTTGTCCCACATTTGGCAAGCATGTTGGAAACACGCAACAAATCGAGCTCCAAAAAAGCCTTGGTTTTGGACTCCAGAGTGTGCATTGCAAAAAGCACTCGGAAGCAATCTCCAGTGGGCCTTGGCGCAGCAGGTTAAGACTGTCCAATTGGTTTTGCGTACCAGACAATCAGAAAAGCTGAGCTTGCATTAAGACCACATTTCTTGTTGAAATTGTCAGTATTGGAAGACACTGTATCAGTCAACTCAATGTCAGCATAATCATCCTTAATGTAAGCAAAAGATCTTTGGTGCAGTAAGTCGTATGAACCCACAGTGTAACGATAGTGGTCATCAAAATCAACCGTTACGCAGTTGGTGATTTGCCACATATACACTTTTCTCGCAGCGTTTAAAAGTACAAAATCTCCAATCTTCAAATGAACTTTCCCCTTCAAAACAAAACATTTCTCGGCTTATCGGAAGAATACTGACTCCTCTCGATTAGTTTCTCGTTGGGCTATAATGATGTAAAATGATCAGCTGAACAACATTTTTGGGGCAAAGGCTTAGTTTGGCCGTCAGAAATTAATGAAAGCCGTACTCTTAGCACTGACGGACGTAACAAGAGCCCGTTTTCTTACACGTTCCCAGCTGATATCTTTTTTCCCGTAAACAGTTCAGATAAGTGGGTTGTTGTCAGTTTAGTTTGGTAGTTGTTATTGTCGGTTAGGTTAGGCAGGTACCGGCTTCTGTTTGGCGTTTCACTTGAGGGACTTTGGCCCAGTTGATGCTTTCCTGCGCGGCGGCGTCTGCCTCGAGCCTGCCTGCCGGCAGGCAACAAGATGGCATCAAAACCTACCTCGTGTAGTGCTAACTTTGGACCTTAACCACGGCCAAACGGTGCGTTTGCCCCCAAAATGGAAGAGGAAAACATTATTCAGCAAGTAATTCTTCGATGCTCCTTCCGATGTTCGCATTTCTCTCCTTTAGCATGCGAATACTCCCACTACAAATGGAGCAAGGACTTTTATGCAGTGCACGTAATGAAGTTGGAATTACTTTTTACCTCGGCCTGACTAACTGAAATTGGACGTGGTCCATTGTTGCACCTGCAGCCACTTCCTGTAGAGTGGCTGCTGGTGTAACAGATTTTTTCTCAAATTACCGCATTATATATCTGAAATCTATGAATTACATGCTAACAAGTTTTGAAATTTTAAATATTCTTAATTTGCCGTATGTTTTTGTGGGTACCCTCAAATGCAAAAACACTACACGCGTCAGGATCCAAACGGGCAGTGTACCCTAACATTCTCATGACTGTTCAGCATTCCAATTCTTAGGGCACGTTGACGCACCACTCGCTTTTGCATCCTGGCAGCTAGAAGCTAGAAATTACCTCAAATTCCAACATGGCGGCGGTTTTATGTCTGCCGCCTCGCAACGGAAACAGCAAATAACTGAGTTCAGAAGCGTTTGGGAAATTGTTTCGTCATGAGGAATCGTTTATATTATTGGCACGGATTATAAAACTGCAAATATTTACTCAAACGATGTCGGATTTAGCTAATCCATTTAGCGTTGTTACCATGGCAATGTCACCTTTGCCATCGCGAATGAGTTCTAGATGCGAGAATGCAAAGGCGAGTCGCTGCGTAAACGCGCCCTTACACTGCCCGTTTCGAAGCTGCCATCTAATGGTAACAAATCATGAAAGTTTGGAGAGTAATTATCACTTCCTGTTTAGTAACTTCACGTCTAGCTGCTGAATGGAACTCATCTGATCCATCTAGCTGTACCAATGACAGCTTAGGGAAGGTAGGTCGGCTATAGGAAGTTACTTATAACAGGAAGTGGCTAATGGTGCAACAATGAGCAACTAGTTTGCAGAAAATGACTTTTTTCTACAACACTTGCTTCAAATCGATCAGTTCTACTTTATTTAGGCCCAAACACTAAAGTAGCTTCAGATTCATAGAGTAATGCTCAAATTCAAAAGAGGAAATACTCAAATTTTTCTAATTGTCAATAGGCTGTATGACGAAAAGATGTTAATTTCGGTCATATCCTCACCAAGCTCTCACAAACAGTGCTTCTGTTTACATCATTGTTTCTGCATTTGCCCTCTTCGTTAGCAGATGACGATGGTGGTTAGTAACGTAGCATACTGTATTCACTTGGGAGTGACACACTCGTGCTCTCTTCGCACCATTTTCGCGTAAAACACTCTCCAAACTCGTGGCTAGTCAGATGCCAGATTCCTGGATTTCATTGGCCTTGTAGATTCTAAGGACTTCCCAGAATCTATCGTGTTGGATAGCAAGTGATTCTAGGCTTCTTGGGTGTTGATACCTCCTAGAATTCATGACTAAAAGAGTTCAACACCTAAGAAGCTTCGAATCACTCATGTCCAGCACGAATTAGATTCTGAGAAGTACTTAATGAACCTACAAGTGTCTTACGCGAAAGTGGCACAAAGAGCGCACGAGTGCGACACTATCCAGTTAATACGTTAGCAACCAGCGTCGTTGACTGCTAACAAATAGGGAAAGAGCTGAAACAAAGATGTAAAAAGAAGCACCATTTGAGAGAAACTGACGAAGGTATGACTGAAACCTTCGAAAATTGACTGACAGCCTATCGAAAATTCGCAACATACGATCAGAGTATTTCCTGTTTTGAATTTGAAAGTTACTTGTATGAATCTGAACTTACGACATTAAAGTAATACAGTGGTTAGCTTATTTGTCAAAATTATAGCTTAGCTTCCTTTAGAGGTTAAACAACCCATCATCCAGCTAGCCAACCCCAAGGTGCGCATGGGCACCCCTCTCCTATAAAAGCAGACTGAACTGGCCTGGTTCTCTAGCTGTCGACCTGTGCACATCGTGCTTCACCCTCAACCAAGAAAGAAAAAAGGCACCGGAATTCGTCAATTAAAGAAAACTTAAAGAATCCGGAAATCGGCATTACCGAGATCCAGAAATTGCCGCCGCGAAAGAGCACTTCTCATCCGTCGGCCACCTATTGCTTTCGTGCTGTTCCTGACCGTCTCCTGCTTGCCAGGACCTTCTGTTTTACCAATGCAACGACGCTCTTGGCAGAATCTGCCTTGTCGTTCTGTGACCAGCATACTTCTGGAGGTTCACTCACCCCTTTCGTTGTTCGCCCCGAGGCTCCTTCGGCAGCCATCTTGAGTTCTGTTTTCACTTCATCTCCTGGTTCATTGCTGTTGCCGGTTCAGCTGTATCGACTCTTTCTTACGGCCAACCCAGCAATGATGAATTGCCCGTCACTCGCTCAGCCTCTCTTGGACAACCTGTAACGTTGGCAAAGTATTCCAAGTTGAAGCGTCAAAGCTTCAGCAAATGACACGTTTTTCACCGTCCATGATGAAGCCTTCGCCGCCGGACCGTCCGATTGCAGAGTCTGCCTTTTCACCTGTCCAACCCGCTCAATTTCTGGACCTTTGACGAAAGCCAAAGTTGACGAGCTGTTCAACCAGGCCTACGCTGCTCGCCGGGCTCCTTTCCCCTGCTGTTTTCTCCACTTCACTTATGGTTTGCTCGCCTTTCCCGGAAACGGAAGTTGTCTAAGCGTTCGCGCTGATCCTCCCGTCGGGGACGAGCCGTACTACTGATCAAGCCAGCCTAGACCACCATGAAAAGCACCAACGATCCATCACGCCCTGTCGCACCGAGCAAAACAAAATCCGCCTCAGCCTCTGATGGCGTCCATGACGCAGCGATCACCTCCCACATCCCAAACGGGGAAACGTCACCGTCGGAAGTGATTTGGATTTTTCTTCTCCCAAGTGTCGCCGGCTTTGGAATATGGATTCCTCCCAATCGTCTGGTTCGCAATCCGACTTTTTTCTCGCCACGCTCACGTCAGTAATCTTTCATTTCACGGGACCGAGGACCTTCCGGCATTCCATTGTCTGAACTACTCAAGACAGTCAAAGACATTGTTCCAGACCGCTTCCTCTACAAACCTTCCACAGCTGATCCTCCCCTGAAGAGCAGGGGCCTAGCGACTGGAACCCCAAGAAGCATTCACTACTGGGCCAATCGGCTACCCTGCTAACCACTCTCCTCCATTTAGGTGGCCAGGCAAGGGTGAGCCCCTGGACCTAGACAAGGACCCACCTCCTCCGCACCCTGGCAAGGAAAATTGTTATTTTCGCCCTACTGGGGAAGGTACGGCCTACCCCAGGTATTTCACAACTTATGCTATGCTGAAATGGAATTCCTTCAGCAGCAGTCAAATTGGATTGTGGAATCAATACGACCATAACGAAGGTGATCGGTGTTCAATCCTCTGTTCTCAAGACAACCTCAAGATTCTGTGTCTGGGTCCAGGCCAGCTCCCAGGCTCTTGTACTCCACATGGCGGCTAATGCGTTAGTTGAAAATTTTTTCGTCAACGTGTGTGGGGAGGCCCATTAACTTTTCTAGTCAGTGGGGGGGTCTACATTTAACCACCAGGGTTGCCTCATGACATTGAAAAACCCAAACAAGCAGCCAAACCAAAAAAAAAAAAAGCATATGGCAGGACAGGGGGGGGGGGGGGGGGAGCGAGAGGCGAGGAGGAAAGAGATCCACGTAACTCCGACACTACACGATTCTACAGAGAAGTTGCATGGAAGAAATCTCAAAAGAAAAAGGCATTTTCGTTAGGGAAAAAAAATCACAAGAAAGCTTATGTGGCAACCTGGATTCAACCCGACCAATAATCATACAGGAAAGCCAACGAGGACGCATGCACTTGTAATTCCCAAGAGGTTTTAACATCCTATTATCGGTCAAACAGCATAGCGTAACCTTAAAAACAATAAACCTTCATATTTATTATTTACTAAGCACTTTTACAAAACACATAGTGATCCATGAATTTAAGTGTTTAAAGGTGGTCCGGTTCAGTCCAGCACAGCATTCTCTCTTAACTTTTGTATTAGACTTTTAATTTTTGGAAAACTATAATAGCCTAACTTAAAAGAAAAAGAAAGAAAAAAGACGTGGATTCACAGTAGACAGAATACGAGGATGTAACAAACATGAAGAACAGAACACTTCCAAAAGATTTATTAACATTTTAAATTTACATTCACTTTTCTTTGTGTGCCGCTGCCTTCCGCTGTTGCGTGATTGCATTTGACAATTCATCACGCTTCCTCTTGGCCCTTAGGTGGGTTCCCAACTGAAATTAAATTTTTATTTTTGTGAGAATGAAAATATGGATTGTACAACTAAGACAGAAAATTAAACATTTCAGATGTCGTATCACTAACGTACATCTTCAAATAAGCGCCAGGTTTACACAATGCTTAGGGATAGGCAATGTTGCAATACATAAATTTTATTGCAGTACGCAATATCCACGATTTCCTCAGAATAAATAACTTGGAGGAGTTGACTTTCTTATCTGTGAGGTTAATAATAATGAGAATACCTTGCATGTATCGTCAGGATTTGACTTACATTATTCCAAAGCAAAGTTGCAAATTACCGAAAATTTGCCCCTGTGAAACTTCAAATTTGAATATTTACAAAGCTTTTGGTTTGCCTACCACACAAGATGAATGTAAATTAATATAAGGGATCTAGGCTATGCAGCCTAGACCCCTTACATTCATCTTCTCACGTAGTATGCAAACCAAAAGCCTGTAAACATTCAAATTATATGTTGCACAAGGGACACATTTTTGGTGATTACACTTGTAAAGATGCGCACAATTTTGTCATCTTCAGGCACCAGCACTACTACAGTCCAAGTGATTAGTACATCGTGGTCTCCAGAGAAAGTTGAAAAAAAAAAATTTGAAATGTGTGTACAGTAAACAAGCACTGTAGCAGGCCCCATAGACTACGTACGATTTTGCGCAGTGGATGATTACCATATACCATATTATCTCGCACATGAGGGTAAGCCTTACCAAGAAGAACAATCAAAAAAAAATTCCGTACAAAATATTATTAACAGACAAGCACTTTCTGGTGTAAGACATTATACTATTTTAGGTTCTGGTTGGCCACTGTAAATAGCTGTATTTATGATCGTTTGCAATCGCCTGACACGCATATGCACTAACATTGGTGGTGACTGGAACCTTGTACATGCACAGAGTTCCTGCATGTGCTCAGCTGGCAACGATTTGTTTTAAGCTAGCATCCACGAAAATCAAGAATTGGTAGTACTCTTTGGACGAGATATTTTTATTTTTATTTATTTCATTTTATTTTAGTTTTGTTTGTCTTAGAATTCACAACTAATAATCTAAAATTGTGTAGGGGTTTATGGGATAGCTTGTTTTTATTATATAAATTATAGGTAATAGTTTTTAGGTCCAAAACACAGCATCGAAATGTTCGACGGCTGGTTGTGAGAGCTCTAAAAGGGCAGTTTTCGTCGTTGGCTAGGGAGATTGTTGGAGTGGTACAAAATTACATTTCTTGGTAGTCATAGTCGTCGTTGTTGGTTACTTCCATAATTAAGGGTTCGACTCGGTATTCAATCAGATGATCAGTGCCCCAATAATCGTTCTCAAGCGTTACAACATGGTTAATGCATTTCTGCCAATCAACAGGGGTTACATTGGCTACAGCAGCAGTTGTTAATGTTTTAACATCTGCAAGTTTACATTTTGTTGGATGCTCTTATTTCGTCTTTAACTTGGGCCCAAATTAACTCAGATTCAGCTCGCAGTGGAAATTTGTTTTCGAGCCATGAAATAATTTATTGCTGTTGCTGCCTTGTCGAGTCGAACTGAATGACACGTAACGTTGTCCATCACGATCACACAGTTGGCTGGAATAGACTACTGGTTAAATACTTTTTAACCAGTTTTTAAAACACTCGCTGTTCATTTCTTCACGGTAATCCCCAGTCTTAGTTTTGCAAGCCAACATGCAATAATATCAAACGTCGATCTTTTCCCGGTGGTATGAGGCGGCCACGTAACTCTTTTTTCCTTGCCGTGCCACTGCATCTGTCGGCTGTGGTTGGCCCACATCTCGTCCAAGTAAACAAACGATGGTTGTGGCTACGCAATTAACTTACCGAAGAACTACAGCGTAGAACAACATTTTCTGGACTTAAAATATAAGTCGGATCATAGCTGCAAAGGGCGAGCAAGCTTGGCAATTTCTCTGCGCTTCAGCTTTCGATGTGCTTGGCCGTGGCGGCGTCGTCTGCGGCGTTAGGCCTAATCATAGTCATCGTAGTTTTGGCCGGTTTTGGCCAGAGTTGGGTGTCGGTATTTCCTTTGCTCTTGAACACGCTTACCGTTCTGAGATTTTGCAGTGGCAAAGCTGGTCTCTTAAATTTGTTGTTTCAGCATCCGTGTTGTGTCCTGCGCCTCCATGTATTTGAAAACATTGCAAACAATCTCCTTAGCCGGCGAATTCAGAGGTTTTCCACGTCGGGAAAGTGATGAAGCGAGAGATAACGACGCCATGTTGGTTCGTCTGCTCGAAGAGAAATTTTCTGGACTTACGATACAAGTTGGAATCATAGCTGCAAAGGGCGAGCAAGCTTGGCAATTTCTCTGCGTGCCTAGCACATCGAGTGGGGCGTCGTCTGCAGCGTTAGACCTAATCGTTAGTCATCGTAGTTTTGGCCAGAGTTGGGTATCGGTATTTCCTTTGCTACTGAAAAAACACGCTTACCGTTCTGAGATTTTCCAGAGGCAAAGCTGGTCTCTTAAATTTGTTCTTTCAGCATCCGTGTTGTGTCCTAAGCCTCTATGTATTTGAAAATATTGCAAACAATCTCCCTAGCCGGCGAATTCAGAGGTTTTCCGCGTCGGGAAAGCGATGAAGCGAGAGATAAGGTCGCCATGTTGGTTCATCTGCTCGAAGAGAAATTTTTACTAGGCGTGATCAATCCATTGTCCAAAAATCCGCGCGGAGTGGCCAACCAGAACCTAAAATAGTATAGTTCTGTTAAAATGACCAGTTGAGCAGCAATATTTGGAGCAAAGTGGCCGGTATGCTCTGTAGCAATAAAGTAATGTGTTGAATGGTTTTTTATAAGTAAAAAATATGTCTCCATGAGCTGCGTTATGTTGATGTTTTCGCATGTGCGTCATTTTTAATAGATTGTTGTGTCCAGGAACGCTAACCTCTAAAAAGAGCCGGATTACGCTTGCATAAAATGTTGTTGCCATTTTTGAAACTGCTTCATTTTTTTTTTTTTTTTAACCAAATGGGAAAAAATGTATTTATAATTTTTATTCGGTATTTCTTTAATAGTCTAGTTGAAAAAAAAACCTTCAACGTAGTAATCGATGCGCCACTCCTGGCGAATGACTCGCGAGGAGCGGTTTGTCAGCTGTAACCTGCTGCGCTGACCAAAATACTCGCTACGTTCGGGAAAAATTTAACAATCACTCTTCCCTAAATACCTTTAGCAATTTTATATTGTGCTTATTGCTTTATAATACAAACATCTGCACAGTGTTGTTCAATTGAGTAATCACAAGCGAAACGAAATTCTTCCCGCTCATCGTAGTGGCAGTGACCACCTGTCTGCTACCGCCATTTTGGACAAAGACGTCGATTAGTTCGTTTACAATATTATTTTAGTAATCATAGACAACGATTAGTTTGTTTTAGGGATCGACGGACTCCGGATAGATCCGGATCCGGTAATTATTTTTAATCGGATCCTATACAAATAATCAACTTCTTTTTTCTTTACGTCTTAATAAAATTTTAGTAAAATAACTAGCGGTTTATGAGCATAAAAAATAGACAAAATAATTATATCGTAAATTATTATACAAAAATATGAACAGGAGAACACGAAACGAAGATGCTCAAAACCTTTTATCGGGGAGCACAAATCGAGCGCTATTGACCAGTCAAGTCAACCTACCGAAGTCAAGTCAACCTACCGAAGTCAAGTCAACCTACCGAAGTCAAGTCAACCTACCGAAAGTTGGCTCATTTCTCCGCAAAAGAATCTTAATTAAAAAAAAGGTAATTTCCACAAAGACAGCTAGAATAAATTAGATTTTTTATCTATCAAACTTACCTTGCCTAACCGCAAAAAAAAAAAAAATATCAACCACATAGATTAGGTGTAACTGGCATGTTTTCCCTATCGCACGTGGTGAGTGAGTTAGGCCTAACGCACAAAGCTACAAACGTTAAAATTTTTACCTTTGAACTTTTTAATTTCTGGAAAAAGATCAGATTATTCACTGGGTAAATGTTGAGTGCCTTTGAAGTATCCAAAAGTCATTTTGTTGGAGAAACTGATAATCTGTTCCCTTAATTCGTTTTTAGACTTAGTAAACATTGCCTTTGTCACAACAAAGCAAGACGCTGGAGCCCCAATGAAGTAGGTAGTCAATTGTTAAGAGTAATCAGCCTACTCCAAAACCTGATATGTCTAACTGATAACACTCCTATTTAAATCTGCATATATTATTTAAAAAAAATTATTATTAGCTTTATTATTTTGTTGAAACAAGTGTGGAGTTTTACTTTGAATTTTACTTGCCATGTTTGACGGAAAAAATTACGCTTTTTCAAAGTTTTTTTTAACCTTTTTTTTTTGGCATTTCAGCTTTTTTAAGTTATTTTATCTGGTATTATTCAAAAATTAAACAATTTAAACATAAAATAAATCCTTGTCCTATACTGGTTTCAGAAATGTTGCAAAATTCTGCAAATTATTTTTCGAAATAAAGCAAATTCTTAAATTAGAAAATTCTTTTTATTAACCTAATTAGTGCTTTGTTTGATTGTTTCAAAAAATTTAGAACATTGTCAAATCAGTAGCGCTGTAGCATGTAGGCACTTGTACTGGTCATAGTGTAAGACTTCCAAATGCTTAATGTAAAACAAAACGAAAATTTAACACCATCTGCTACTTATAAGGAGAAAATAGAAAACTTTAGGCCATTAAAAAAAAAGAAGTTGTTTCTCAAGCCCCACCGCACGGACTCCAAACCCCCCGCACCGACCTTTTTTTGGTTTACAGAAACCAGAAATGTCAACTCACGATCTGTTCTAACGAATTTTGAATTCACCGGACTTTTTTTGTGCGAGTGTTCTTTTTGCTCACCAAATACTGTGATAGGGCTCCCGTGTAAACCGTTATATTTGTTTGAAGTTTTTCATTAAAAAATAGAACAAAAATGGCTTTGTTTTAAATTACAACCCCTATATTATGGTAAAAAAAGTAAAATAATGAAAAAAAAATTTGCTCGCTCGCCCGCCCGCCCGCACCGATTTTTTTTCGTAAAAGGCTCGAGAAACAATTTTCTTTTTTTAAGTGGCCTTATCCTATCATTTTTGTGTGTGAATTACTCAGTATCCGGATCCGGAACCTAGATCCGATCCGACGCTAGCATTAAATTTTCCGGAACGGTTCCAAAAAATGCTATCCGGTCGATCCCTAGTTTGTTTATAATTAAACATCACTGCAAAGATACACACACATATTTATGCAAAGTGGCCTTTTAACGCCTTCATATCAGCTATCTGCTAAAAAAAAAAAACCGGTTTTTAAAAATCGTCCGTTTCGGTTACCGACACAGCATTACGGGCTATTATTTTTGGACAAAAGTATTTAGAAGTGCGGTTTCAGCTTAGCCTATACGAGATAATACGGTATTTGGAATTGTGCAATCTAAATTCTTTATGCAACGTATTGTTTATTCAAAATTGAACGATCACAGATTCCTAGCTAATGAGGAATGTGTCAAACTTAGACCAGGTGCTATTTAGAAGCAGGTGTACAAAATATCGGACAATTACATCAATTGCATGTGTTGTCTTTTATTCACTACACAGCAATATGGCTACAAAAGGAGCAGTGGATACACGCTACGTACGTTAGAAACCACAATTATATCACTGAATCACAACAAGATGCTTCGATAAGAAGCCATTTTAGCTTGAAACGTGCCGAAGTTGCTGCCAACAGATCGAGCTACCAGCAGAAGCTCGCGGAATCGAGCAAGATAGCTGTATTGGTTGTTAAGACGCTGTCAGTTCTAACAGACAATACCACTTGGTTGCTCTAGATTTACCTTAGCTCTATCTGTTGGCAATAATTTCGGTACATTCCCAATAACGGAGCCTGTTGTGACGGGATGCAAGACTCCAACCACGGTATGTAACCTATTTCCATTGCTCCTTTTATGTCCAATTGTGGTGTAGGCGACCCAACGTAATATATAGAAGTAAGAATTAATAAGTAGCTCTCGTTTTACTCTTGACCAAGGCCATAATGCGTGGTTAATCCATTAAAAGTAAAACCGGAAGTCAAACAACAAATGTGCCCAAGATAATCGCGGCTTTATATAGTTGCATACAATTGATAAATCCATGTTTAGTTCAACGGATCTCAAGAAAGCTTAATGGAAGAAATACAATAGTTTTTACGGGCAGGGTGAAAGGAAAAAATCTCGAGGGATCTAATATTATTAAAATCAACCATAGTACTCACCCTTTTCTTGATAAATTTGAGAGCCCTTTTATCCTTTGAAATTTTCAACAATTCCATGGCCCTTCTTTCATACGGCGCAAATCCGCTCACCTCCCGAATGATATCTCTGACGTGTTTTGTACGTTTGTAAAGTCTCTGAAAAATAATTATTAATATTAACAATATTTAAGTTATGCAGAAGCAAGTGGGCCATATTTGCGTTTCATAGTCAACTTCACTCAAGAGAAGCAGGTTGTATAGCGAAATAATGTAGTCAAAAGCCCGAAGGCGAGGACCCACTGCTCACCACCAGTCCTGCTTAACCAGACCTCGCACCATCCATGTGCCACAAAGAACCCAGCGGGCTGCTACACAACAAGACTTTCAACGTAGGGTTTCCATTACTGTCTGGCAACACCTAGAATTTTTCAGACGGAGTTAGTTCCAGTTTAGCACTGCAGTACGTACTTGGAACTGTGGGGAATTTCATGCTTACTAATGAACTATGATGGTCACAACGCCACCTCTCGGCTATTTCACGGAAAAACTAGGACCAATTTTTTGGCATTCGTGGGGGAGGCATTGATCAGTTAGTCAATCATGAATTTATTTAATCTGAGTACACACAAGTAGTTTTGGATACAAAAAAAATTACTTTTCTTCATTTATTTATACCACGAGCCACAGCTGTTTACTGTGATGTCATCATGAGCCAGCCACTGACGAACGAGAACAGAGGATCATCGGCCGCCTGAATGGACTAGCCCAGTCACGTGATGCGCACGTCACGGCAAACAGCATTGGCACGTGGTTTAGCGTTGCTTGAATATGGGCATTTTACGTTGAGGTTTCATAATGTTCAAAATATTAAAGGTTTAACTCGCTCAACTTGGGTTTGCACGTCGGCGAATTTTCGATCCTTTCCTCGGATCTTCTTCAGGCCTTTTAAAGTTATATACACTATTTACACATATTTCATGTGTATTTCAAATTGAAGGAGGCCCCATGGATACCGTATCTCCGGCATTCTCGCAGAAATCATGCTCCAAAAGTATGATGAAATGACCATTGCAGCCTTCAGTGAAGTCATCCATGACTGGTTCAGATTTGTCGACGACATCATAACCTTCATTAATGCAGATGCCATCCCGAAAGTGCTAAAAACCCTCAATAGCATTCACCCAAACATCCAATTCACCGTAGAGCTCGAAAACGAACATCACCAACTTCCATTTCTCGACCTATTACTTGAACGAAACGACGACAACATCCGTTTTCAACCCAAACTAACCGTACCATCTTCCACCACCCCATGTCCATCAAGATGGCACTATACAACAATGAAATGAAACACGCCAACACCCGATCCATGGACCCTACCACCCTCCACTCGGCAACCTCCCAAGTAAAAAGAAAAATTCAGGCTCAACCACTACCCAGTACATTTCCCACCCGCCTTTACAGCACACTCTAAAGAAAAAGAAAATACTAAATTACCAGTTAAAACAGTCACCATCCCTTACCTGCAATCTATCGCCGAACCCATCCGACGCATCCTACAGAAGGCCAACATCTGCACAAGGTTCTCCACAACCCCCAACATAACACTACTTCGACCAAGACCACCACCCATCCACCCCACCCTACAAACCAATGTTGTGTACCGTATTCCATGCCTACAGTGCTCCACCACCTACGTAGGCCACACTAAATGCATGATTAAAACTTGAAATGCTGAGCACAAATCAGCTGTTCAACAATTCGACCTAAGTGACGGGCTAGCAGTACATTTCGGTGACACAGGCCACCTTCCCGACTTCCAAAATACTGAAATCCTTTTTAAAGAGAAGCTCTACCCCAGATTAGCCCTAGAATCCATCGCCATAGATCTTCAAAAACCAACCCCCTGCAATCTCACCAAAGGGGCCTTCAGAAATGTAAATGCACTCGTTCCCCACCACCTACAACGAAAACCCATCCTAGCACTGAAGCAAACCCACGCCGGCCCAATCCCAACAGGGGCCATAAAACAATTAAATTCAAACATGCAGAACAGCCACCACCAACCACAACAAGCAAGGAAGGACTGGCGGGATGTAGTGCTCCAAAAACATCTACATGAAATATGTGTAAATAGTGTTTATGACTTTAAAAGGCGTGAAGAAGATCCGAGGAAAGGATCGAAAATTTGCCGACGTGCAAACCCAAGTTGAGCGAGTTAAACCTTTAATATTTTGAACGTTAGTGTTGCTCATTGGTCCCTACGTCATTTGACAAAGTCTATACATAAAGTGGACAAATTTATGTATAGACTTAAGTGACCATGACGAAGTGAGCGGAGATGTGGTAGTCTGACGAAGACAAGTCGTTCTGAGCCACTCCAACTCCAGAAAAATCAAACCGTCTTAAGATTTACAAAGATATTGGGACAAAAAATATCTTTTCCTTTGAGATCTAAGCATACAAGAAGTAAACGTGACCTAATTATAAAGTTATTGGGTAAAAAAGAAATCACATAGTTACTTCGATCGTGGTTTATTTTGTAACACATAGTTAAACTTAATTCCTGTCAATATACACTTTGGTTTGGGCTTTTTGTCGCACAACGTCGGTTACGTGGGTTTTAGTTTGGAATTAGGTCTCGCCCCTTCTTATTTTGATTTTGGTTTGGTTAATTAATATTACATGCGATTACTATGACTTGGCATTTACTGTTAGAAAAGGAATGGTTTAGAGTTGTACCAGCCAGTCAGATTTGTTGTACATCGATGGTAGGCACTTCGTACACAGACAATCGCACCAAAGGAGCCTTTAGCCTTATAAAAGCACTTGTAACCCATCAATTGTTAACGAAAACTCATCACTACACAGAAGCATCCACAAGCTGGCCCAAACACAACAGGGGCCATAAAACCATTAAATTCAAACTCACTGAATGGCCACCACCAGCCACGACACACAAGGAAGATAAAACGGGAATCAGCTAGTGCTCCAAGTTTCACAAAATGTGTAAATATAACTTTTTGGCCTGACGAAGATCTTAGGAAAGGATTGAAAATTCGTCGACGCAAAAATCCAAGTTGAGTGCGTTGAAGACGAAACTTATCCTTTTTCTGAACGCTATGAAATTCCAATGTAAAATGCCACTTTTAAAATCAGTATACTCTTTCAGTCTTTTGCACCACAACTTGACTTTCAAAAAAAGTTTACTTAAAGCAACATCCGGCCTGTCTTATAATAGGGATGGGTCGGTGTCATTTTTTTGACTTCGGTTCCGGTTTCGGTTTTTACGCCCACAAAACTGCGGTTTCGGTATCGGTTTTTGCCACCATTCTCCCCAACCAGCTATTTTTCTAGTTTTTTTTTTCCTTGTAACAGAAGTATTACTAGCTTCTAACTCCTGCTTTCACTTTCAGCAGCGTCATAGACCATGGTCCTAGCTGTGGTTCCATTTTCCTCTGTTATGATTTAATGATTAGGAGCTTTGTTGTCATTTATACTTATAAATGCTAATTAGTATTTTTTTTAATTAGAAAATCAAATCAATTTTTTATTTTTCGAACACCGTAAAAACCGACACAAAGTCCAAATCGGTTTCGGTGTCGGTTTTCAGTAAAAACCGAAAATTCGGTTTCGGTTACCGACCCATCCCTACCTTATAATAGCCACACGACGATCACATCCGCGCATTTATCATAGCCAAGGTCAACTGATACAGTAGCTTTGTTCCTCGCAGCGAAAAACGTAGCTGTCTCAGTTGGTATTGCGCCCAATAGTCCAGCCAGCGTGAACGCATTGTGTCGTCAAAAACCGGACTGATTTTGTATTTTAAAATCACAATTTATTATTTTCTAGGCTAGTGTCTTATAATTATTTTGCTTCGGAGATCTACTGGAATAATTAATTTTAATTTTTACTGTGTTAGCCGTTTAGATTTTTGATCTCATAATAATTGCTAGCAAACGATTTAAAATTAGTACTGCGCACACACAGATAAAACTTCAAGTAGGGATGGGTCGGTTTCATTTTTTTGATTTTGGTTCCAGTTTCGGTTTTCACGCCCAAAAAACCTCGGTTTCGGTTTTTGCCACTATCCACCCCAACCAGATTTTCCTATTTTTTTTTCTTGCAACAGTTGTATTACTAGCTTCAACTTACTCCAGCTTTCACTTTCAGCAGCGTCGTAGACCGTGGGTTTAGCTGTGGCACCATTTTCCTTTTAATAGCTAGGAGCTTTGCTGTCATTTATACGTAGAAAATAATAATTATTAAAAAAAAATGTATAACAAATCATTTTTTTGATTTTCGAACACCGTACGAAAAACCGACACAAAATCCGAATCGGTTTCGGTGTCGGTTTTCAGTAAAAACCGAAAATTCGGTATCGGTTACCAACCCACCCCTAACTTCAAGGTCACTGTAAGCATGCAAAGCATCATATACGTTTTTCCAGAACGTAAATAAAGGTCCCCAGTATTCAACAGAAAATCTAGACGCCACATTTTAAAAACGGATTTTTAACAAGAGAAATAATAACGGTAAGTAAATAGACCTTTGGGGCCGTACTTAATGTGGAGGATCGAGAAAAATGGCGCTGGTACGTATACCCCTTTAAGGGAAACAGTTTAAGAAGGTAAAATTTACAGAAATGTATCACGGCAATGCACAATACGCAACAACCATTAACTGTAACGTGACAGCTACTGCTTTATTAATGACTAGCTGACTTCTGTGTAATAAACAGCAGTTTAGCAATGCGTTCTGTCAGAAGCCCTGCAGCCCAGCAGCGTTTCCTGCTGGCTCTCGCCCTGCAACATTCAATGCAGAATTTTTTCCGTTCAGCCTCGTTTTATTGCTGCATTGCCTCATTCTTGCACATGTCACTGTAAAAGCCCCGCACAGCAATGATCTGATCCTCCCAGCCTTAGCCTACATCTCTGTTCCCTGGAATTGGAGTTCAAATTATAGTTCGTTTCGCTAGAGTTATCTCTAAAAATACCGTTATTACGAATACTGTGAAACGAACTATCAAATTCTCCGGACATATTTCTTACCAAATATCGCTCACTTTCACACTGTAGATTGTTCAAATACTTGCAAATTTTGGATTGCCTCCAGCAATCATCATGAGGCGATCTGAGGGTTGTTTATTTCCATGTTTACATATTTTCAATTCACTTCACTGGCAGATTGTTTGGCGTTCGTATTCGAAACCACCACTGTGCCTCTAATATGAACGCAAAATAATCTGACAGTGAAGTGAATCGAAA
>JAHWFP010224137.1:44790-66917 GCA_023313725.1 Lithobius niger | reverse complement strand
CGGCTCTCCCTTCTCTCGCGCGCAGTTCGGCTCTCCCTTCTCTCGCGTGCAGTTCGGCTCTCCCTTCTCTCGCGTGCAGTTCGGCTCTCCCTTCTCTCTCGCACAGTTCGGCGTTCGAGGATAGTCGATTCCAGCACTTAACAACACGGTTAGCCTAGAGAAAAAATATTTGCGGCAATCAGATTTGCTTATATTTACCCTTAGTTTCAATGAGTGACATCTTGTCCGTTCACAGCCACAGACTGAAAAGAATAGATTTGGGTCGACATCATACAAGTAGTGGAGGAGGGAGTAGGTCAAGGCAAGATCAATAACGAGTGTACGCAATTCAAGTGAAGGAAGATTGAGGGCCATTAGGCGTTCCTTATAAGATTTATTATACATGCCAGGGATTAACTTATTAAAACGCCGTTGTACCGATTCAAGGTGGTTGATATCTTTCAGCAAGTGCAGGGACCAAATCGGGAGGCGTGGTCAAGATAGGTCGAACATAAACCTTGAAAGCTTTCACAAGCAGCAATTTGAAGCAGCGTCTAATCGTAATAGTATGAATTCTGGCAGAATTAACAATGGTATTTATGTTGTGGTAAGCCTGAAGGTCATGAGAAAGAATAACTCCCAAATCCTTAACAGTGCTGACACTATCAAGGCGTTTATTGTATAGAATAACTCAAATGCTGATTTCTCTTGCCAGATGTAGAAAGTCATATTTATTAATGGAAATTGGTAGCTGCCAGTTTTCGCACCAGTCCTCCATATCTTCAATTGCACTGCAAAGAGCACTGTAATTCGTAGAGTCCTTAAGGACTTTGTAAAGTTTGATATCGTAAGCAAATTTAGGGAAAGATACTTCATCGCTACAGTGGAGATCGTTGATGTAAATCAGAAATAAGAGTGGTCCCAGGACTGAGCCCTGAGGTACTCCACTGACAACAGGAATGAGGCAAGACTTGAGAGTAACCCACACTGACTGTGTACAGAAGGAAAGAAATTTCTCACCCAACCCAATACCTTCACAGTACCTTCCTAAAAGACCGAACAGAGCAAACCACTGTTAGAGACAGTTTGGCTCCAAACTTGGCGGCACGCGTGCGCAACGATGTTGCGTCAGCCATTTAGTACCTTCCGAAGCTGCAATCACAGCTCAGCAAAACCAACAAGCTCAACAGAGCACTCGTTACGTCACCCTTTAACGTGACCAGACGTGGATAATTGATTGAACTAGGCTAGGCTAATGGATGTAACCAGGGGCGAGCAATGTCAAATTACAAACCATTTCGGGGAGGTGGTTGTGGATGATTGCCAGTGGTGGAGCTTTTGAGCATGCGCGATTGCCGGAAACAGACTAATCGCTGATGATGGTTGACGTAAGCAAGCCAAATCAACACGGCTATAATAGGAAATGAGCTGAACTGTCACCAACAGCGGTGCGTTAGGAAGGTACTGCTTTTAGTATTAACTAAAACTGTACTGTGACAATTGGCTGATATGTCAAGAAGTTAATTTTCACCTATACGGTACTCATTGAAAGTAGCCTAGGTACTAGTGGGTTCAAGTGGACTGGCGGATAGTATGACCGCCTTCTGTTGGTCTAGGTTCGATTGTGGCCTCGGCCATGACGCCCTGGCGATTTAGGGAAGAAAACGGAAACTTACCGTGCTGCCGCGTGCTCACGTCAATCGCGTCATACCAAATATACTGGATTTTCAGCTTGGATTGCTAAATTGTCCCTCTCAACTAGTAGTCATCCTCACCTGGAAGCATCCCTGCACGCTGCACCTTGGTGTCAGGGTAGACATAGGTGAAGGCTGGTACTGTGCAACTTGTTACAAAAGGGTAAACCACTAGCACATCGTAACACCACCCAAATATTTCCTATTGGTAGGGCAAGAGTCGTTATTACCTATGCACCCTGTTAGTCCACGATTGTCGAAAGCTGGCACCCTCACTAAAAATAACTGGAAACCTTGGAACTTCCTAAATCTCCCCTCACAGCTCTTTGACAGGGTCTCCTTTATTTATATGGCGATAGCCGGAGGGAGTATTATGTTGAAAAGGCTTTGCTTCGGTTTTTGTTGAAACTACCTTCAACTGGAATGGGTAGCAAGAGGATGTGGTTTGTGCTGAACACCTGGAAGGTTTAAGAACTTGCGGTGGGGAGGAAAGTGAGATTGTTCTCGTTACTTGTAGTTTTTTTTTTTTTTAAATACTTCGTGTCCTGCACCCTGCACAGATTGCCATAATGCCTATAGTTTGTTCCACATAATGTTTTCAGAAAACAGACTGGATGACGACTCGTTTTCTTGCACTAAGAGCGCAAAAAACATGTGATATCACACTTGTAGACTCAACATAGTTACTGTTAAGAGTTTACAAATGGGATGTTTACAGATTTTCTGCACTCGTAGTGGAAGAAAATGTGGCGTCATAGAGTCAGTTTTCTGAATACATAATGTGGAGCAAACTATAGTAAGGGCGCGACAACTATTTTTTTGTAAATAGTAAATACAGTAACTGGCGGTGACTATACACGCTGCGATAGCCAACGCGAATGAACAGTGGTAGGCCTAATTTTACATTAAAACATGATCAGTCTACTTACGCCTTTATTTCGGGATGGTCTAAGTTTCGTCACATTCTTGGTCATTTTGTGACCCTTATTCAGGCCAACGCACATTTCGTACCTCGGTGCCATGTCTACAGAAATAAAATAAAATAATCATTTTTAGATAGTTGAACAATCAGATGCGAATGTACACATGACGGCAATGATTCTTACTCAACGTTTTACACAAATACAAAAAAATTAGCTTTAATACCACAACCAGGAGAGAGAGCAACTAAACTTTTAACAAATTTCACTTCAGTGGCAGTATAAACATTATAAATATTAGGGGATTAGTAAGATTTTGGCAACATACCTGCTGTAGATTATACAGCAACACACTAACAGATGTCGCGAAAAGGATGATGGGAGGTTTTCACGTCGGGACCTAGTTAGCGTCACTGTAAACCTCGACGGAAACCTTCATTGAAAATTCGTTTCTGCGATTCGAAGGCCGGCTGGGGTGGAAGCTCCAAGAGGGAAGCGAGCCACGAAACCGTTTACCATAATTGAAGTATTGGTAACCGCTGTTGGTGATACTGGTGCTTGTTGGTAGCGGGGCTTGCAGATCTCAAAACGAGACTGTAACTCACCAGGAAAAAAATTACCAATCTTATCCTACTCTCATCTTCTACTGTCCCATAACTCAGCAGTCTCTTCGTGTCCTCTTTCCTGCCACGACAGCCTGATGCCTGAATCGCATCACACAGGCTCGAACTGGCCATAATGTCTTTTGGTACTATTGATTTTATGATAGAGTTCGGAAATAATATTATCTTTAGGCTGCAACAAGAGGCTAACCCGTGCACAACAAAGAACGAATCGTGCTGACGTTCTTTTGTACAGAAAACTTCACAGTGCGACTGTCAGTGCGAACAGAACACACCACTGTTAGAGACAGCTCCAAACTTGACGTCATGTTGTAGGTTAAGTAGTTTAAGTTTAATGTAGGAGTGCATAGCGTGTGGGCTATTAGACTCCTGTAAGTATAATAAATAAATAAATAAATAACTTGACGTCGCGCGTGCGCAGTGATGTTGCGTCAGCCGTTCAGTACCTTCCTAAACTACAATACAGCTCAACAAGCTTAGTAGAGTATTCAACACGTCATACCTTCGCCGCGACCGGACTTGGCTAATGGATTTGACCAGGATTGGCTAATAGATGTGACCAGGCGAGAGCAATGCCAAATTGAGAACCGTCTCAGGGAGGGGGTTTGCTGTGGCGGAGGTCTGAGCATGCGCGAGCTAACAGTTTTGACGAAACAGATTCATCGCTGACGATGTTGACGTCAATCAAGCCGCATCAACACGGATATTAGCAGGGAATGAGCCAAACTGTCACCAACAGTGGTGCGTTTGATTCGCTCTGTATGGCCGTTTAGGAAGGTACCGCATGTATATTACTGGCATGCACCATAGATGTGTGCTGGAATGTGCCGGTTTGCCCATGATCAACGATCTTGAACAAGAACGAAATGATGGAGACAGGAAAACCTTTTCGAAAAAAACTATTTACTTGCCAGTCACATGACACAGTTACAAAGATGGCGGCCATGTTGCATCTCTTTCCTCTCTGTGTGTGCGCTGGTGTGGATGCTCACCGAGTTGAAGAAGGACAACCGTGTGAGTGTGCGTGGAGCCTTGTGGACCTTTCACCCTTACACGCTTCCCCTTCTCCACCAAGAGCATTAGGCTTTTAACCTAAGGATCCAGGGTTCGAGTCCCAGTTCGGGCGCCAACTCTTGCTAGGATGCGCCGGCGATCCCAGACACGCACGAAACAATGGATGGAGGCGAGAAAGCCTTTTATAAAAAAAAAAAACTATTTTACTTGGCTCAGTGACATGAAGCAGTTACAAAGATGGAGGCCATGTTGCATCCTTCAGTACCTTCCTAAACGACTGAACAGAGCGAACAGAACGCACCACTGTTAGAGACAGTTTGGCTCCAAACTCGATGTTGCGCGTGCGCAGTAACGTTGCGTCAACCGTTTAGTACCTTCCGAAACTGCAATCACAGCTCAACAAAACCAACAAGCCCAGCAGAGCACTCGTTACGGCACACCTTTAACATGACCAGACGTGGCTAATTGATTGGAACACGCTAGGCTAATGGATGTAACCAGGCGCAAGCAATGCCAAATTGCAAACCATCTCGGGGAGATGGTTGCAGTGGTGGAGCTTTTGAGCATGCGTGTGAGGTACCAGAAACAGATTCATCGCTGACGATGGTTGACGTAAGCAAGCCACATCAACACAGCTATAGTAGGGAATGAGCTGAACTGTCACCAACAGTGGTGCGTTTGGTTCGTTCTGTTCAATGCTTTGGGAAGGTACTGTCTTTCATCTGTGTGTGTGCAAAACCAGGTGGCCCGCGTGTTCATCGAGTTGAAGAAGGCCAACCGTGTGAGTGTGCATGGGGCCTTGTGGGGCCTTCAGCTTCTAGATAATGCATATTAGCCGAATAAAAAACGGCTTCGCCGCTTAGAAAAAAAAGCATTATGGTTCGTATCCCCATGCTCACAGCTGTGAAGGTACACAAATCAAAACGGATGAAAGTTCACTTGAAGGCAACAAACTATAATTTGAACTCCCAATTCCAGGAAACAAGGACTATTTTTACTCAATGATTATGTCGGAAAGTGAATGCAGTTTGTGTGCATGTGTGTGGGCATGTGTGTGTGTGGGCATGTGTGTGTGCAGGCTTAATTTGTATACTGCACAATGTACATACTTTTTTTTTTATATACTTGTGTGTGTCTGTTGTTTTATATTATAACGTTGTTCGGGTAGGTGATACTTTGATCTGTAATAATACTCACAAACTTGACGTAAACAGCAGTTTATTCTTCTACGTGATTGATTGACTTACAGCAAAGGCCCCTAATACTACTCACTACTTAGGCTATACAGCATCTGTCTCTCTCGCAACTCTCTGCCTACCAGCTCACCTACCGTTATCCAAAAGGTGCACCCCCTTAGGCGCATGCGCATCTCTCACGCTGATGCATGCCAGGCTAGACTACTCTGCTCTTCCTCACATTACTCCTCCCTTCACAGCACAAACGGCCACCCGTCCTATTAACCACACAACATATCAGTGGCCACGGCACATTACAAATCCTAGACGGGTGATGACCCCTTCTAGGAGGATGAGCCTTTTTCACACTTGGCCCATCCAGACCGGAACACTTTATGGCGGTTGACCACCCGTATTCATACCACTGCGCAACTTGCGTCCGATGGCTCTGGAGAAACTCCGACTCTTTGCAAGGCTCACATACACTTATTCGCTACCAGACAGAGCTAGTCGCTAGACCCATCAGCCTACACTCTTTATGGTTTCTCATGCTTCCTCAAACCCCACTCATGTATGCCGTCTTGGATGGGCCTCTTCCCCAAAATGCTTATGGGGCAGCCGGGCAGGCATGACAACATGTTCCACCCAAGAAATGTTATCTCAAATTTCGAAAACTGATCCCAGCACAGACAGTACTCAAATACCCACAGGCCACCGACACATCAGAAAAGATGGTGGACATGAAAGAAAAAAAAATGAAGTCAGATTAACGCAATTAACGAGTGAGAATGGGGGAAAAATAATAGCAATGTCCCAGGCTCTAGTAATCTAAGGAAAGAAAAAACACACATAAGGTCACTATCGTCTACAGAGTATAAGTCTTTTAAATATGTCCAATACTTGTAAAAGTATGTACGTCCACACTGCCGGCGGCATTCTACCAGGCTCTCGCCCGTCGCCATACGGCCTCTTAGGGAAACACACCACATACACACTTAAAGTAGGCAACAGCAGAATGTGTAGCTAAACAACTATAAAAGATTTTTAAAAATATGAGGTAACATAGGTATCCCACTGTGCACGCAGCTAATCGCTACACGAGACGTCATACGCAGTCTCTTTCAAGCCAAAACCTGATCTCAAAACCTTTACCAGTCCATCGAATGCCATCGTTCAGTCCGTTTCATCTTCGTGGATGTCCTTCACTAGCGAAAGCGGCGTGTCCAATGTGGTATAATGAACATTTGAACATGCACTTCAATGTCTGGCTCATCAAAGGGAATAATTGTTGGCATGCGAATAGCATAAAATCGCAGTAGCGGTGACACCAGTCCAATGGAAAGCATGCCGTTGCTGTGTGCCGCTTGGACCAGACACATCCGTCTCTCTCCCCCGACCAGTTCCAGGAACTTCACCAACAGCTCATCGGATAGCCTATCTCTTATTCCCTGGCGTCGTCCTCTGGTGCGCCCGTATCTGTCCACTCCTTGGCCTGCACCTCCTTCGCGATCCTCGGCAGCTGGCCGTAGGCTCGACTTTTTCGGCGGTATGCCAACCATCCATTGGCTGACGCACGCTCATAGAATTATATGTGGCCGCATGTCCACAGGGGGACCCAGGACACGGGCAGGTAGTTTTCTATTTCTCTTTCCGTAGCCGGAGGGTTGTGGTCGTAGGACCGCCGGAGTTGTCACGACCAAGACCACGACGAAAACCGGTCTTGTCGGGCGAAAACCAAGACCATTTCATTTTGGTTCTTAGCCAGTCAAATTAGATCAAATGCTCAGCATAATTTATAATTAGCTGATTTTTGACACAAGTGTTTGCAGTGACATCAAGTACAACATACTAAAAGTCCTCAGTTGTCCGTGTTGAGCCGACGCCGTCATCTTGGAAACATGGCGCCCGATATCGTTTTTTTCAATATATCTTGGTAAGGGTTGCTCGGGCGTGAAAATATGTTCTGTCCAAAAATGTAGAGCATGAAATTTTCTACAAAAACTGTTCTATTCATTTGCAGAGTCAATGATTCAGCCAATAAACGGTGTAGAAGAACATTGAGCTAATGCCGCCATCTTGGAAACATACACCCAAAATCGGTTTTTGTCAATCTATCACGGAAACGGCTGCATTATGCATAAAATATGTTCAATCAAAAATTGTAGAGCATGGAATTGTCTACAAAAAAGGTTCTATTCGTTTGAATAGAATGCACCCAGTGTACCCAGTGCACATTACATTTCATATAATTGGATGGCTTCGGGCCCAAAATTGATGGAATTTTTCATTTTCTGTGAAAAGCATGAATGCATATGAAGAGTATCTGGAAAAAATAGCTATGATAGCAAGTTCAAAAAACCTCCTGGGGGAGGTGGAGATGGTGATTTATCCCACCAAAAACGGTAGTTATAGTGATTTTCGTGTTCAAAGTATTCTTGCGAGCCCTCTAATAGCCCGAAATGGATATGATTAGGATTTTCTGAAATGTGGGGATATATTCTTTCCATCAATCATAACCAAAATTGTTTAACTTAGATAGGGACCGTCCTACGCTCACTTAAAGGTGAAGAGGTAGCAGCGAAAGAGTATGATGATTTTCGAATTCAAAGTGTTCTAGCAAGCCCTTTAAAGTGGCACTATCACCGATTGAAACCATACGCAATCTGACAACATCTAACGCTATGTTGTACTATCTAGCTCTTGCTTGCACCAAGCGAAGGAATGCATAACGGCATTTCTTTTAACGAAACAACCATCCTTAATTATTGAGTGAAAATTTGGTTTGTTCTCATGCACCTGGGAGCAAGCTATAAAGGTTAACAATATTATTGCCGCTAGATGGAGCTACGGTATTTTCGTTCGCATTTAAATCGGTGATAGTGCCACTTTAATAGGCAGAAATGAACATGCTTAGAATTTTCTGGAAGGTGGTGATCTATTCTTTCCACCAATCATGACCAAGCTAGATAGGGACCGTCCTACACCCATATAAAGGTACATAGCAGCGAAAGTGTATGGTGAATTTCGAATTCAAACTGCTCTAACGAGCCCTCTAATAGCTAGCAATAGACATATGCTTTGGATTTTCTGAAAGGTGGGGAATCTATTCTTTCCATCAATCCTAACCAAAATTATATTTCCCTTAGATAGGGACCAACCTATGCCTAGTTAACGGTGAAGAGGTAATGGCGTGATGGCGCAAGCGTTTGCTGGTTTTCAAATCCCAAGTCTTCTTGCGAGCCCTCTAATAGCCCGAATTGGACATGCTTAGGATTTTCATCAAGGTGGGGATATATTCTTTTCACCAATCCAAACCGAAATTGTTTAGCTTAGGTACAAATATGAGCATTCCAATTTTTTTTAATTGATTTATTACGTATGGTGACACGCCCACTGCTTATTTGTGACAACAATAATATAACAATATTACATTAGTATACGTTTTCCTTCAACAAACAATATCTCTCTCATACAAATTATTATTTTTCTTTTTCACTCCACATTTTGAAGGTGGCACTTCATTCTTGTTTCAGTTCATTACAGGTATTAATATCTTTTAGGTCATGTGATTAAGTTTATTGAGTAAAATTCTTTTCTCATCTTGCCGAATTTATTTCTCCACAGAGGAAGCTTCAGGTATTTACTTCTTAGTTGTGACTTGTTCTTTTTGGCATCAAGTTCATTTTTTTATTTGAAATAGTTCTTTAAGTTAATTACTATCTTAGTTGTACAATACTCAAGAGGTTTTGGGTCTTCCTAATTTCTTTTGTAGGTTTCTTTTTGATTTCATAAAATAATGTTCTAACTACTTTATTTTGAAGTTTCTGTAATCTACCAATTTGT
Organism: Lithobius niger; assembly: GCA_023313725.1. Lineage (NCBI taxonomy): Eukaryota > Metazoa > Arthropoda > Chilopoda > Lithobiomorpha > Lithobiidae > Lithobius > Lithobius niger. The sequence goes on along the minus strand of JAHWFP010224137.1, from coordinate 57,669 downwards.
GTTTTGCTCGCGTTACCGTAATCTCAAGTCCATACAAGAAAATAGTTTCAATCCATGCTTGGTAAATAGTTCTTTTGTTTTTGTTATTTAAACAATTTCTTAGGTTGTACAATGTGGCCATTAATTGCTTCACTTTATTAATGATAGTATTTATGTGTTCTTCAAAGCTCCATTTATTATCGATTGTAATTCCTAAGTAGTTCGCTGTTTGTATTTTTTTTATATGTACAAATTTCCTTTTAGTAATGTCATAAAATAGTTTAATTTGTACATCTTTTTCAATAATTTTTTTTGTTTGCAGTGATGTCCATCTGCATGGTTTTTTCTTCACTTATAAAGACATGGTTGTTCCAGCACCATTCCTGTATTTTGTTAAAGTCTTCTTGTAATTTGTTCATTGCTACCTCATAATTAAAGCCAATGCGCCATAAACAAATGTCATCAACAAATAGAATTAGGTTATTAATATTATTTTCGATATAATTTATATATAATAGGAATAGAATAGGTCCTAATACCTTTCACTTTTTCAAAATAGCCGCTACACCTGAAAATAGGCGTAGGGCGGTCCCTATCGCATTTAAATAATTTTGGTTACGATTGATGGAAAGGATAGATACCCACCTTTAAGAAAATCCTAAGCATGTCCATTTCGGGCTATTAGAGAGTTGATGGGGGCTACAGACGTGGCCTCTTTGACACCATTTATTAGCCGAATCATTGATTCCATTAAAAAAAAATGAATAGAACTTTTTTTGTGTACAATTCCATGCTCCACAATTTCGGATTAAACCTAGTTTTTGCAGCCGTTTCCGTGATAGATTGACAAAACCGATTGCGGGTGCAGGTTTCCAAGATAGCGGCATTAGCTCAACATTCTTCTGCACTGTTTATTGGCTGAATTATTGAATCTACGAAAAAAAATGAATAGAACATTGTAGAAAATTGTATGCTCTACATTTTTGGACAAAACATATTTTCATGCCCGAGCAACTGTTACCTTGATATATTAAAAACACCGATAACGGGCACCATGTTTCCAAGATGGCGGCATTAGCTGAACACGAACAGCTGAAGACTTTTAGTATGATGAACCTAAGACCATTACGAACATCTATGCCAAAAATTAGCTAATTATGAATTATTCTGCGATTCGACCCAAATTCCGCAACGAGCTAGCGAGTTTTAAAGGAGTTTATAAGAGCTACAGCACTACCACCAATCGGCTAAGTACAACCATAACCACATCTGTAAGTAAGTGTACCGGCCAAGTAGACAAGCTTTCTCGGGCGCCCGCACCCAAGCATTGTTGCACTTGTTCGAGTGAGTTGTAATTCAATCTGGAAGTCAGCAAATGTAAGAACACTTTGTACGAGACATAAAGCAGGACATTCCTCATGTGCGTGGGTGAGGCCAGAGAAACAAGAGAAAATCGAACGGCTGTGGATTTTCGCTACCGCCGCCCTTACGCTATGCATGCCATCAAGAACTCTTTCATTAGTCCCAGCAAGGGTAATAATGACATAATGGCAAGAATGCCAGCTACCCCATGCCTCCTGTTGAAGAAGAGATGCTGGAATTTCTCGCAGGCAAGAAGTACGTCTCCGTCTTAGATGGTCACTCTGGCTTTCACCATGTCCCACTCACCGAAAGTTTACGCGACTGCACCACGTTCATCTGCAGTGAGGGAAACTTTAAATGGTCTTGCCATTCGGGTTGAAGAACTCAACGGCAGAGGGCGTTGACCATGGCTTTTGGCGACCTCATCGGTAAGGTTTGTGTCCTTTACATCGATGACATCACTTTGGCTACCACGACGTGGGAGGACCATCTCAAAGCGATCCAGCAAGTCTTCGCTAGGCTCCGAGCTCACGGCTACCTTGAAGAGAACGAAATGTAACTTCTGCCTACCGATGATGACTGTTCTAGGTGTTACTGTCAGCGCCAAAGGCATCCACCTGAAAGGGGAGCACACCGCTGTGGTTTCGCACTTCCCTTGCCCCAAGGATGTGAAAGGTCTCCAGCGCTTCCGCAAGTTTGTGAAGAACTATGCCACTATCGTGAAGCCGATGATGTCGTTAATCCGGAAATGCGACACGTTTGTATGGACGCCGGAAGCTGAACAAGCCTTCCAGGAGATTAAGTACAAGACCGTTAATTCGGATACTCTGCAGCTCCCGGATTACTCCGGCCCATTTCAAGTGGAAACGGATGCGTCCGACGATGGCTCCGGAGCTGTGCTCACCCAAGAGAGGGACGCCCGTCGTGTCATCGAGTTTTTCAGCAGGACCTTCAGTGAGAGAGAGAAATATACGACTTTTGAGAAAGAGGCTATCGCTGTGGTCACCTCGATTGAGCATTGGTGACATTTCCTCGAGGGCTCGCACTTCACCTTGGTAACCGACTGTGAAAGACTTAAGTGGGCTCTCTCCAACACCCACAACACTGGTCGAACTGCCAGATGGGCACTCAGGCTGCAAATGTATGACTACTCTGTCGTTTACCGTCCTGGTAAAGCCAATGTTGTAGCTGACGCACTTTCTCGTGCACCGCTCCCAGTTTTCCTGATTTGTCTCCAGCCCAAGCTGCCAATCGACAACAGGTGGCATATGCGAGAGGCTCAAGCTGAAGACCCTGACAGCAGACTGATTCGTAACATTCTCACCCAGCCCAGAGACAAGAAATGGCTCGCCTCCGAACGAAAGATGGACTTCATCATAAAGAACTTTTATGTCCATGACGGCATCATCTACTACATTGACCGAGCTGCACAAGTTCGGGATGGATTTTTTGACAAGCTAAGGACCTACATCCCAGATGCCTACGGCACACGTTTTGTCTACCGACAGCATGATGGCCATTTGGGGATAGTGAAGACCATGCAAAGACTCCGTTCAATCGCTTATTGGCCGGGGATGTTTCGAGAAGCCAAGAGGTACGTCCGCTAATGTCACCGCTGCCAAGTCTCAAAGCCGTCTCTACGCACCAAGAAAGGACTGATGGTACCGTCATCCCTTCGGGCCCGATGACTCACCCAGGCATCGAATTCGTGGGCCCTCTCCCTGCCACCACTTGCGGCAACCGTTTCATCCTGTCCATCGTGGATTACTTCACGAAATGTGTCTGGCTTATTCCGACTTGTCATGCTACGTCCAGAGCAGCGGCTGTTCCACCTCTTCAAGGATGTCAATACGCAACCACGGTCTCCCGAAGATCTTGATCACAGACAATGGTCCCGCCTTTGTGTCGCGACTCATTGAAGAATTGGCAAAGTTAACTGGTACAGAGTTGCGTCACATCTGCGATTATCATCCACAAGCGAACGCTACGTACCTACGTCGACATGAAACACACGTCTTGGGGTCCTCTCCTTCCCAATCTTGAAGTTGCATTCCGAATTATGACTCACGCCAGCACTGGCAACATGCTCTATTACTTAGTCTATGGCCAGGATCCCTGGAGCGTCACGAAACTTGTCTGTTTACCGGTTCAAGCTCCGACCCAACTCTCGACGCGTACCTAGCAGACCACCAACACCATCTGCAAGATGCCAGAGATATTGCTCGAGCTCACCTACACGAAGCAGCCCGCACCTCCAAGATCAACTCGACAGCCGTCGAAGTGACAGTCATTTCGCGGTCGGCAAGTTAGACAAGATCAAAGCTCACTACTTGTCCAACGCCGCTAAGGGGTTCTCCAAGAAACTGGCTCCGTTGTACCTGGCTCACTACCGCGTCATTAAGAGGAAGCTTGATTTGAATTACGTCTTACAGAACATCGATGACCAGCAGGATACCCGCATCGTGAACGTGGAACCTTACTACGACCCCGTCAACATGACCGAGGATGCGTCACCGGTACACATCGAGGATCAACCCTTTTTCCACCCGGACCTGCCAGCTGTTGTTCTTGGTCTCCAGCTCCCTCCAGAACTCCGTACCTGGGATGATCGGCAGCCCGTACCATCGGACGACCCTCGTGACGCTGCGCAGAGTGGTGTCAAATACCTATGTCAGAATTCCATTTTATAGCCTTGGCGAGGATGACGGTGACCCAAAGTTCATCGACCCGTTTCGTATCGTCAACCGGAAGACCCAATTCCTTTACGGTATTCAAGGTGTCAGTGACCTTGACGATGTGCGTCAGCAAGCACATGTCTTTAGTCTCGCTACGCTTGCCCAAACTTCCGCTCCCATCAGTGTCAAGTACCGAAAGTACAGTGCGCCGGAAAGTGTCTCCACCGACAAACTTTCCGTTAGGTTGGATGACGAATCACGAGTAGACGAATTGTCCTTCGAAAGTGATGACAAGTCGAGTCATAACAGACTCGCACCTACCGACTCGCCTTCGTCCCAAAGTGCTACGGTCGATGACGAACGGGAAGACGTGGAGCTGAATGCTACACAGTGGGGAGGCCTGGCTTCACCTGTTCAGAGGGGTGAGCATCCGAAGCGTACAATCCGCAAACCCTTACGCTACAGGAACATGAGGAAAATATAGCAGGACTGTGGCGGCAGGCAGGATTTAGCCTTCTCTGCAGTGTTATCTTCTGAATGGTGTACTGTTGTTTAAATGCAAGTGTTAGTAGTCAAACCTTTATACGTATCAGTAGTCAATCCTTTGTACGTGTTAGTAGTTAAACCTTTAGCTGTGTTAATTTTTTCTTGCTCTCCGTTATTACCCGTAATGTCTTACACTTTTATTGGAGTGCATTGGTTCCGCCATAGGCAAAGTTGTGATAACTCCTGTTGAAGTTCAATGGTTGGTTAAATTGGTTACTGAATGTCCCACATTCACAGCTTTGCTAATTGGTTCTTGGTCCCCTTTCTTTTTTACATATTTGTGCCTTTACTCGCGACAGCGATTGGGCAAGTTGATGTCGTAGTTTGATCTGGGATTGAGCTTTAGTTGTTACCCGAGTATGCTGGAGTGGTTTTAGGGGTTGGATTTTTCTTTTAATTGGTGAATGGGAAGCTTCACACAAGTTTAGGCTAGCTGGCTGCGTCTTAGGGAAACTTTGTACCTCCAAGAATAGGGTTGTCTTGATTTGATTGTTCACTTTTTTTGTAATCACCCGGATGTCGATTTCCGGAGGAGGGGAGCCTGTCGCGGTTCTCCATGGGCCTTGACGTGCATAACGTTGTTGTGACTACTCCCCACCAGGTTTCACCTGGTGACGGACGGTCTAATCATGGTCTAGACCAGTGGTGAACGCGGCAGTTTTCCCGCACTTCCAGAATCGACTCCAAATAGTGCAGATGTGATGAAGTAAACATGTTCTTTGTGCAAGATGTCTACCGACAATTATTCCAGGAGTGAGGAGTCTGGATGGCGACCCCCAACCAGTTTCCCCACATTGTATTGCAGAAGATGTGCAATTGGATGATGTGATTGCCGGGAGAGCCGATTGGCTCCCGGCCAGACCAGTGATGTCTACCGAGTATCTGGATAGGACCGCATGTGGCAGCAATTAAAAGTGCAAGAGACAGACCAAGTGCACTTTGTGTCGTCTGCTAAGCTAATGTTGACCTGATAATATATGGACGTGGTAACACTGTTGCTGTTAATAAGTTAATGTTATATCGATAAAAGAGTATCGGTTGTGTATCGTTACTTACTGATACCGATATTTTATATCGGAGAGTGCTAATCCTTAAAATATTTACACAAGATTTCCTTGGCGTTATATGGCTACTTTCGGAAATTTGTCCGCCATTTTTCAAAGACGGCAGCTTCTCTTCATCGGCTGACGAAGGACAAACCATACCAGTGGACTTTGGAACACCAAAAGACTTTCAAAGAGCTTTAGGAGCAAACTACTCGAAGCAGGAATTCTTTCTCTTTCCAACTTCGACGAGATCTTCGTCATCGAAAGAGACGCGTACATTGAAGGTCATGGGGCAGTCCTCACTCAACGCATTGACGGAGAAGTGAAGATTATAGAGTTCTGGAGCAGGCTGCTCAAGGAACGAGAGCGGAGGTACCACGCCTTTGAGCTTGTAGCCCTCGAACATTGGGAACCAACATTGCCGGCTCCAGATTTCTTTTTTTCACAGACAACCAGATGCTGAAGTGGATTTTTCAAACAACAAGTCATCAGGGATAACAGCAAGATGGTCGAGTAGGCTACAAACCTACGACTTTGATGTCATTCACCGCCCCGGCACACAAAATGTGATTGCTGACGCCCTATCAAGAAATCCTGCACCAAGCACTTCAGATGAAGACGACATCCCAAACGTGACAAGCCCGATGAAACATTCGAACAAGAGATGAGCGAAGAACCAAAAGATGTTCAACAAGCCATCATGAAACACCTCGAAGACAACAGAAACCCCATGATATTTATCAGAGATCAGAGACCACTGATTGACATCAGGGACAACATCCAGCTCCTTGAAGCTCAAAGCACAGTGCGAAGACGCCAATGCACAGTGAATCTTCAAAATCCTAACCAGAACTGGCAGGCCAGAAAGAGATGCACAACTACGTGTTCTTTGTTACTTCTTTGTTTGGCTCATCCCAACCAAGAGGTCAACAGCTCACACAGCTGCAAGAAAGTTATTAAAGGAGTACATCAACAAGCGTGGATCTCCGGAAATAATCATTTCCAACAACGGACCGACTTTCGTATCGTTAGTCTTCGCCAATCTACTAGAGATGACAGGCATGAAATACCATCGGACCACGACTTATCACCCTCAGTCGAACGCGACTGAGAGGTCCACAAAACCATGTAGAGACGACTGTTAGAGACTCGACAATACGCCATAAACACGGCACCCCATGTCAGCAGGGGGGGGGGGGGACACCGTACTACTTGATGTACTGGGAAGACCCAAAAGAGTCCCTTTCCACATTGTAAGTCTCCCAGACAAGAACCAGACATGACAACCCAAGAGTATGCGGAGCATCAACGTCAAGAGATGGCGAAAGCAAGAGATCTTGCAGCAGCACACCTCACCAAAGCAGCACGGTCATCCAAAATCAACTATGACTAACAACACAGGAAAGGTGGAGTACGCAATCGGCGAGTTCGTGAAAGTACAAAACCACGTACTGTCGGACACCGACAAAGGCATCAACAAGAAGCTAGAGCCTGTATACAAAGCTCATTTCAGGATCAGCACCAAGATGAGTGACGGGACCTACAAAATAGTGTCCAGTATTGTCGCCGACAGCAAGATCTATTACCCTACTGGGACCGTGTCACTATGGACAGAAAGGGCCCAAAAGCTCAACCGCAACAACTGGCTCCTGCAATCCAGATGCCAGACGATCAATCAGACCGGGAAGACTGAGAGCGAGCAGGCATCAGATTCCTCAGAATCCCAACTGGAGTCAGACCCGGACTGGCGTGCCGATGAATATGATCAACTCCCATCAAGCTCCGAAGTAGTGGTCGACCGAAACTCAAGTTTTTCACTTTTGGCCGAAACCGAAACTACCACCAAAACCAGTTATTTACTTTCGGCCGAAACCGAATTCATTACAGAAACTGGCAATTCGGTTTCGGCTGAAACCGAAACCTCTACCAAAACCGGTACATCAGTTTCGGCCGAAACCGGAACCAGAACCTAACCTGAATGAATATTTATTCCGGGAGCGCAGCCAGTAACCATGTGCCCACTCACAGTAATATACAACACTACACCACAATAACATTAGTTTTAATAATTAGACAAAAGCAAAGATAAAATAAAAAAAATCACGAGTGTGTGGTTTTTCGTAGACAGTCTAGATTGGAAGGCACAGCCCGGTTTACCCATTTCCCACCCTACGCTGAGCAAATCCACGTGCGCCCTCTCACCAGCCCTCCCCCAAAAAATGTTTCAGAATTAAAAAAAAATCTGTCAAAGAAAGACTTCAAAACTTTCGTATGCATTTTTTTGGTCAACAGTCTTTGTTTAAATTAAATACGGTATCCCTGAATTCGTGTCATTGAATAAGTATAAGCTTTGCTTGAAAACGTAAAGTGAAAAGCATAAATTCCCTCTAGTGCTGCGAAGCCATAATTTGATTAAATTTGGATTAAAATTTTTTTTATTTTTTATTATTGGTTAGCGTGGGCACGGCAGATGAAAGCAGGAACTGTGATGGCGTCCCCAGTGCATTCCTAGGCTGCAGCCTAATTAGTCTACGTAAACTGGTTACTGCTGGGAGATGGAACTTGGTTTCGGCTTCACCGAAACTGCGGCGCAGGATTTGGCTGAAACCGAAACCATACGAAACAAGTCAAACCAGTTTCAGCCGAATCCGAAACTGAGCAATAACTTCATGACCTAAACCAGAACCAAAACCGATAATTTGCCAGTTTCGTTGCCGAAACCAAAACTAAAATTCGGTCGATCTCTACTCCGAAGACGAAGCTGGAAAACCCGGCACGTCAAGAAACAGGAGAAAGATGAAAAGACCAGCCCACTTCGACAACTACGTGTACAAAGAAATTCCCTTCACCAACGGCGAAGATGACGAGTGGGTGCAGAACTAAAGCACGAGTTCTCAGACCACAGCACCAAATGTGAAGAAGCAAGGTTACAGCCAGCGTGAACGGTGCCAATGAAGCCGTTCAACGGAGTGCAAACAAGCAGGGTAACAACAATTTCAAACCTCGACTGTCCAAAAAGAAGTGAACTTTCTCTTAAAAACACGTACGCAGTCAGAACCACTTCGTTCTCGGAAATTACTCATTACGCTCACTTTCAAAAACAGGATACTTTCCGAGATCGAAGAGATTCAACAGCGTTTCAAAGTAATTCAAGTAAGCCTAATGGATTATTTTGTGGCAGTCAGAACCCCACTCTTTCGACAAAACCCGAAGACTGCAGAGTAATGGTCACAATGTCTATAACAAGTGGCCAATGACAAACCCCTAACCTCATGCTTGCGCGTCCCTGAAAAACAGCAACTGCAGCACAAGACATCCTGGAGAACCCCAGCCATTCACAAATGCAGCCTACGGTCAGCAACTCAGTTTTGTGACACTAGTCTCTTCATATGGAACGAAGTCGTACCCTACGGGACAAAACAGTGTATTTCTTTGTAAACGAACTAAGCCGAACTCATTGTGGACGCAACCAAGAGTTTTTTCACAACTAAGACGCACCTTCGGGGCAGACCATTCTCTAAGACCCATCAAGAGACGAGAAGCACGCATAATTGTTCCCGTTTTTCATTTTTGTATGCAGCGTGTAACTTTGTTTTGCGTGGCACTTATCTGCGGTCAACATGGCACTCTCTGTAAGCAGCGTTGCCCTGATCCGCGGTCAACTTTTAAGTTACGCAAATTTGTTGTGAGCGAACTATGATCAACTAGGATTGGAAAATGGATTGTTTAATCGAGTCAGGAACCAAACAGAGCGTAGGTCCCTCCTTTTTTGGGAGGGAGGGGAGAGTAGGGATGGCACTTGCCAACAATCCCCAATGTTCCGCTCTTCGTTGTCCTCAGTGACCAACGCTAACTGACTAGATGGTCATGTGACCACTTCCAGCCAGCAACTCGTTCTCAGATCTAACATGGCTTCGCCTCGCACAAGTCATGGTCATTGCACTTCATCCAGTAAATTCAAATTCAAAAGCAAATCAAGTCTTCATTCCGTCTTCAACATTATTCGGGGAGCTATCCGGGGCACGTGGACAACAGCGACCCCAACATCATAACAGTTGAGTGATTTGACATTTCTACTTTACCAAAGAAGGATTTTAAATCATGGCAACGAGCAAATCAAACCTCCGACTTCTCGGTTTTTAAGATTTAAGAATATCACCACCATCCCAACGAGTTTAAAAAAAAAACAGTAACCGGTTAGCGCATTGGTACTTGATAGACTTTGCTATAGGGAAAATAACACTACCACCTCAGAAGAATAACACTACCACCAAAGACGTTAACCTATTAAATTTTCATTGACCCCCATTTGTAATTCCTACGAAATTGATGGTAAACAAAATTTCAAAACATTTTGCATCCAGTTTACCAGCCAAAATTGAAGATTCTACTATAGAACTTGTTCCCGCAGGAGTAACCTAGTTAGAGTAGAATCCTTCTCCTGCGTTACGAGTTGGTAACCTGTTTTGCGTCATTTCCGTTTGGAAATGCAAGCAAAAGTTATGTCACTTCCGCCCTGCTCCGTCTCTTATACTACACTCCTTTTCGCCCGCGGCCTGTGCCGCAAGATACCGTAGCAATGAGACGGGATGGTAAGCAACGTAACAGTTTCGTCGGATTCTACTGAGAACTTAAGATTCTCCTACCGAGAACAAGTTCTGTAGTAGAATTATCAATTCTCATTCGTAGCATCCTCCATTAGATTCTCCAGCGAGAACAATTTCTGTAGTAGAATCTTTAATTCTCATTCGTAGCATCATCTTCACTGTGTTACGTGTTGGGACAGATTTTAACCGTGCCAAGTACAACGACTTGGAGCCTCACCCCACCAACTTCGCTGTCGGTGCGCACGGGTCCGTCGACGTGCACTGCACAGACACACTAGACGAGCCACAGCCTCAAAAGAACCTGTGGCCGCCGATGTTGCATACGAGGCCCATAGAAGACCATCCCGCCCGGCCAATACCCTTGGCCCAGACCCAGGCAATACAGCTGAAGAAACCTGGGCGCCACCTCACCCGCTACAGGGCACCCGGGTGTGGGGGACCACCTATAGACACCTGCCGGTTCCCAATACTCTGAAGATGTCCACCACCTCCGCTCCAGGTCACCTGCAGATGTGCCGTTGCCGTGGCGGTAAACAAGACCATGTCGGGCATCCCGACCAGGGCGCAGCTGCCCGTGACCAACTCCGGCAACAGTTGAAAGCCGAATTCGACTCTGCAGTGGCGAGTAGTAGTCGGCCATCATCCTGCTGACGCCTGGACCGAACACTGCCCCCAGAACACAGCCTATCCGCGCCTGTCAATACCCGAACCACCGTACCGAATCCGCAGAACTCATTCCGCCCTACGCTTATTGATGTACACCACAGACGTCTTACCACTTGCATGCCCCCCCCCCCCCCACCAAACACACTTGGAAAGACCGGATCGCATATAGTACTGTCAACCTTTCCCGCACGTTGATGTTCAAGGCCGTCTCTTTGGCCTCCAAGCGAAGCATCTCATTTTAAGTTAGATGCAGCGGTGAACAGCAGCATCGCCAGCGCCCACGTGCCACTCACTCGAAGCCTCCGCATCACCCAGCACCTGACACCACCAAAGCAGACCACGTTTCGAGCTGTCTGAGAACCGCCCAATCGATTCCAGCACCCGGAGCCACCCTACCAGGTTGGCCAGTATCCAAGATGCTAAACAGCGTACAACAGCCAGTGTCGAAACGTTTCAATTACGCACAGTATGGCCTGTACCCCCCCCCCCCCTCCCCAGACCTAACAGTTAGGAGGATGCTACGAATGAGAACAAACAGTCTTGATTCCAAGGGTTTTTTTTTATGTTAATGAATTTTTAGCACGTCACTGCATTTGCATTTGTCACTGCTCATTCACGAAAAAAGGAAAGAATAGTCTTGTAAGGTAAAACAGATGAAAGTGGGGCAGCAAGTAAGCACCATCTAGTGATGAGAAAAGCACATAAACAAGTAAATAAATTGCTTAAAATTATCTGGCAATGGATATCATTTCACATTTGAGGATCAGCGACATTTTTCCAAAAGAATTGCTTAACAAATTGTCAATGGTTACAACGTTGTTAAGTGTAGGCAATATACTGGCCACATGGCGAACTAGTTAAATTTATCCCCATAATGTACCAAAATATTTTTTGAGGAACTTTTCATCTTATCTAGCTTTGAAGAGGCAAGATGCAGATGTAATCATAAATAGTGTAAGGTTCACGGCATTGGTTTGTTAGTTGACAAAGTCAACTGGGCTTGGAGTAGTTGTGGTCTTGAAATTTTAGCACTTCCAACATTTAAAGTGGTTGACGAGATTAAGAAAACAATTAAATCTCAACTTGTCCAGTTCATATGGTGAGAATGCTTTACCAAACTTGGTAATGCGGCACTATTAACGTATTTTCTATGGGCATGGCTGTATAAATTTATCAGTTGGCTGCTGCGCATCAACACAAACAAATGGCTTGTCAGTAGTTTTCCTTCAAATTCAGAGTAAAATAATCAGTACAGCATTTCTTAATAGACGTTGGACTTCTACACTACTAGAAATGTTACCGTGCACTTCAAATTCTTTTTTTTTTATCACCTATGTTTAAGTTTATTCTTTTAACTACTAGTCTACACAAAAAAACTTGACAAACGTTGAGTAACAAGACTAATCTCCCTGACCACTTTTCACACTTTATACACTGAAGCTCTTTGCGCAACACTACATTTCCCTCTAGATTTATGAACAAAACTTTAAAATGTCCAGGAGATGAATTTATTTGTCGCCATCAAGCTGCGGTTAACTACCACAATGATTGTCCTTTGTACTAAAATATAAACGTAGTAGTTGCAATATTCTACGAAATGTCGTTACTTCACCACACACGTAGCTCACCTTTACACATTTATATATACAGGAATGCAATGATTACTTTAATAAAAAAATACACCAACCATACGCTATGGCTTCTTTACACATTTAACAGTTTCTTGATTTAAAAACAAACAAAAACACACGCATTCCTCGCACTACTACACAGCAGCTTTATAAATACGACGCCTTCCACGTTTTTAGTCTTTTTTTTGTCAGTCAAAAGAAAAAAACGCAGCAGTTGCAGACAACAAAAAGGATGGCAACATTGGAACTATGGTTGCGCAAATTATGAAGAAACAAAACTTAAAAACAATTAAAAAACAATTTGAAAAAATGCCTACGCTATCAAAGAACCGGTATTTTATTGATAAAATACAACTTTAAAAAAAAA
>JAHWFP010224137.1:0-44390 GCA_023313725.1 Lithobius niger | reverse complement strand
GTGACCAGTTAACCGTAACACTTGCTAAAAGAATGTTTTCTGCCAAGGACCTATTTTTTGTCTATCCTGAGTGACTAGAATGGGACAGGACTATATAGGGATAGCTAAATAAATTTCGACAGTTTATGCAACTTTGAGGCTACATTCGCATTCAACATGCAACCTATTAACGAGTAGCTAAGCGCGCAAACTGAAAAATTTACCTTCTCAAAACATTTTCAACCTTACGGCTCTTTTATTCAAAAAAGAGCAACGAAGATTCTAAATGACTGTCTTTTGTTTTTAAGTACTTCCAAAATGCCTGAAAACAGTACCCCAGTTCGTACGGTACTATGCTGCAAGTTTCTCCTCTCGTCCTATACACAAATGATTCTTAAACTAGGCGAAATGTTTCTCAGTAGGGATGATTAGATTACATACAGGGTAAGTAATCGCACATGATGCGTTTTCTGGCTGGCTAAAACTTCAACAACGGTACGCATTGTACATTAACAGCAATTAGACAAAATAAACCACAACGCTTGGACAAAATTTGACACCAGTAGACAGAAGGCAAAACAAAAAATGCAGAGATCAGCGTTAACAGTCATTCATCCAGCCACATGCTACAACAAATAATGACCTAATTGTAAATGTCACCAGTTGCTTCTGAGCAGTTTCTCAGGTTAAAAGAATGTGTCACCTTGTTCGTGGAGCTGCCGTACTTAGCTCATAGCGAACAAAGACAGCATCAACTCCTTGACACGTTGTGTTTGTGAAACTTTCTTAAATATCATCCTCAGGGAGTGTTTCTATTCGGATGTGCACCAACACTTTCCTTCGAATCTGAAGGAGATGGTCGCAAAAGCACAGTCACAGCTTCTTGCTCAGGAGTGCAGGCGACGGCGAGTCATTTTTGGCGAATAGGTTTCTTTTTTCGCTTCTTGAAGAAACAACAGCACCTTTTATAAGATAAAATGAAACAAAATATTAGCCTACTAACAAACTTACACATGAGCAGCCGAAGCCCTATTACTCATAATAGGGCTTTGGCTGCTCATGTCGGCTGAAGCATGCATTTGGATTTTTATCGTGTTATCACACACTGCTAACTTATTCCTAATATTTTTTCCTCCTTAGGCCAGGAAAAAAAAATTGTGCGGTTCTCGGGCGCGGGCGGGTCCCCAAAAATCATGCGGGTCAATCGCTTTTTATTTCATTCGTCTTACGTCGTTACCCGTGGAGTGAGGCACTACCGAAATATTTATTCTTGCGAAAATTGTTGGACACAATTATTTCAAACTTGTTACACGCACGCACGATATATTCATTCAAGTGCACAGAGAAAATCGGACAAATGGCTTTAATAGTTTCGGAGAACCGTTGTTTTTTTTTTAATTACGGGCGGTAATGAAATTGAAAATCTTTTTTTTTTAATTACGGGCGGTAATGAAATTGAAAATCGAAAATTTCCGTGTTGACAAAACGCGTCCGAAAGTCGGCGTTAGTTAGGCTAAAAATCGTTGTTCCCACCTGACAAGCAATAGTGTGAAGGTTTATAGGCTCCTTTTCCATTTCAGTTTTACATCGTGGCTGCTGATTTAATTTTCTAAGGCTGTAAAACATCATCTTTCTTGTGATTTGCAATGACGAACTAAAACACAACTGCTCGTCAAGCGCTCACGTGAAATCCGAAGCGATCGGCGGCGTCCATGTTGATATCGTGCATCAGCCAATGAGAGCACGCAAAATCGGTCACGTGGTGCGAACCAGCCAATAACGGAACGCGATTTTCAAATGCTTTGGAATGTTAGCTCGAAACTGCCAGAAACGGTCTAATACAATTCGCCTGATTTGCCACTGCAAAATGGCCATCGAAAAATATGTTGACAGGCCTAGATTGAGTGGAATTCCAGCTTTCCAACTAATACAAGATGGCAGCGCCCAGTCAAATGATTCAACCGCTACCGCTGATCAAAAATGACCAATTTTCTGCTTTTTAACTTAGGAAAAAAGAATGAGAAAGACATTTTTGTAGTTTTTAGTGAGTCTACACTCAACTAAAGTGCTTTTAATAAAATTGTAGACATTGGTAACTAGGTTTTTTTTTTTTTTTTTAATACATAAATGGATGCACAACATGTCAGGAATTTCAGCGTTTCGCATTTCGATATTTTGGTGGAAAATTGCGTTTTTCGACACTTAGTTTACCTTCAAACTTCTACGTATATATACGTCGTTACTGTGTTTGGGATGATTTTTTTGGGCGTGTATAACTTATACGTCTATACTGCTTAAATGATTAAAGAAAAATGTTGAGCATTTTCATATCATTTTGAAAATAAATAATAAAATAAAAAGCCGGGTGGCCTGGTCCTTTTTCGACCTTCGAAATGCCCGAGAACCAAACTTATTTTTTTTCCCGGCCTTACGTAAACGCAAACTTCTTATTATAGCAATGAAATTTTGAAAGACTAAACGAGGCATGCTAGTTATAAATTGGTATGAATTTTCAGGACTTACCCTTTCCCTTTTATTTAGTTACGCTATTTCAAATTGATCAACTCGTGTCAATCAAAATGCTGCAGCCCAAATGCCTGTCACCAGTACTACCGGTTGGTTTCATGTGTATGGCAGAGATGGGCTAATAAGTTATTACACATTTCTGCACTCCGCATATGCGATGAATGAACCTTAATTTGTTGAGTTCCCTTCTCTCTTACTGCTTTCCATGAAAAGTTAGAAATTAACCTTTCCAGCAGATTAAAAGAATTTGTGGTCATACCATAGTAATGAATTTCCATTGCTAATGGCTTTAAAGACTTAAGTTTACACCATTTTTTTGGTGAACTGGAAAAATTGTATGCAAAAGAGGTCAACTGTTCTTTAACACTAGATTTGTTTGATACAATTTATTAAGGCTGTACCGAACAGATTTAGCCGAACAGATTTTATGCTGATCGGCAAAAATCGGTTCGGCGAACAAAAACCTACAGATTTTCGATTTTTGCCAGGCCCTTGACAATAAATAAATTCCGTTTCTCCAATGTTTGTTACCTTTTGTTTTAATTTAGGTTATGCCTACATGTTTTACATTGTGTAGGCTAAGTTTAATAACGGACAAATTTTTACTTTTATTTGGATAAAAAAAAATGTATTCCAATGTTTTTATTAGCCTACAAGTTTGTGTAAGCAGAAAAAAAAATTGTTAAAAATCTGTAGCGATCGGTTCGGTTAAATCGGATCTGTACACCAATCAATTTGTGACTGATCGGATCGGAATCTGTTCAGCCGAAAATTGCTGATCGGTACAGCCTTACACTTTATAAAAGCTAAAATGATACAATATATAAAGCCTAAAAGTGGTAACAATCCTGCTTAAAACTTACTTAGTTTCATCCACAACTTCTATTTCGGCTTGCGCTGTAATGGGAGTGTTAGAGTGGCCGGCGGTCGGGTCGTCATTAGCAAGTTCTCCATTTGTGGAACTGACGACCTGAACTGAACCGCCAAGTCTGTCGGCCGGATGCACGTACGTGCTAGATTGTTTTGGTGGCTCAAACGTAGAGCCCCGCTGATTTGCTGCCTGGTGCTGAAAAGTAGGGTACGGTCATGTAAATATCAACTTTTTTTATTCGAGGGAGGGAGGGAGGGTTGGGAGGGTCGAGGTAAGGTTTTGCATTTATTGCTTGCCAAGTCTGGCTGCATGCTGGATTTTACAACTTAAAAAAAAAAACACCTGAGCGATTTAGCTATGAGGGGAAAAACTGTCATAAAATTTTTAAGATGTTCAGTGAATTTCCTGCATTGTACAGCCCCAATACCTAGTCAAAAGTCAAATTTAGCTAAAAACCTGGAAGTGATGATGAAAATGTTGGACATACAGTAGGTTGCATTGAGGTTAATTTTGAGTAGCTCGCAACTGGATCCAATTGAACACAACGTTTCCTAAAAGACAATACCAGCATTTTCGACGTTTCGAATTTTGATGGAGTTGATGCTTGTGTTATTGATATTCAGAGACGTCTAGTTATAACAAACAATTATTATTTCCATAGAGGTGTGAGTAGATTAATTTTAATTTGAGTCAAGCTGAGCAGAGTTTGAAACGGAAGAATCGAGTCATGATGAGAGCTCGACTATTTGGTGTTTGCAATTGTCCTTTTAATTTGTTATGACAATAACTAAGGTGGTGCTTAACTGACTGCGGGCCTATGTGTACAAATGGTTTTCCAGTGTAAAGGATTTAACTTGAAAGTGGGTTGAGCTAATTGCTGGAAAGCTCTCGTCGAGACGATGAATTTGGATGGATGGATGCAAGCAACAAGACTAGTTCGAGTACAAGTTGCGTACTCTGCTAGAATAATCAAGTATCGCATATCCCTAACTGTCAATAAATGCATCTAGTAGATTCAAGTTATATCAGATTATTTGTTTAAGCAGTAAAATATGAATTATTTATTTTTGCGGCCATTGTACCAAATGCCTAAATACTGAAGGCTGCTCATCCCCCTTTTCACCTTGCATCCTGCCCGGTGAAACAAATTAACTTAATCTACAATAACTAATGGGGCGAGTACCCATCCAATATTTGGTCAGTCAGCAGAACGACCCTTAAAAACATAAAAATGGCGGGTGCAACAGGCTGATTTTTGTTTCTATTGCCTAACTGAAAATATACATTACTTATTAGCAACCTTGTTCTCGGTTGCTTTCCCTAGAGAAGCGAAGTTATAGGCCTACTGCGAGCTCAGTACCTCAGTGCGCATGCATCGCGCATCCCTCCTTTTAAAGTGCCGAGGCGCCCACACGTTCTATCTTTCATTCCTCTTAATATGGCAAGTGGCGACTCAAGAGGGGAGGCAGGGTGGGTTTAATGTATAATTTCGGTTAGGCAATAGAAACAAAAATCAGCCTGCCTGTTGATCCGGCATTTTAACCCCTTCCACTCCAGGCCCTATTTGGAGGTCACTGCTCAAATACCAAGCTTTCTTTTGCAGTGCAGGGAAGCTCAAATGGACTGCATTGCTTCTAGGGGCAGCTATTTTTGGTGCTCTTTAATTTAGACTTAGTCAATTCCAATTGATATACAACGCCATCACCCACGGCCATGTCACGTCACGATCACGCCAGCCAAACAAACAATAATGGGGCGCGCCATTTTGCATGCACGTGCAGCTAGTGAGCAAAGTTGTTACTAAATGTGTGCTAGCAGTACCAGGCCTTCAACAAACGGTTTGCATGCATTACCAGAGTGTAAATTTCTCGCTAGAGGCACTTATAACCTACTGAAGAATGCTATGCCACGACGTACGCATTGTACATCATGGAGTTGAAGGGGTTAATGTTTCTAGTTGCCACCAAAAAGATCATTACCTATTATTTTTTAGCATTAAAGTAGACCTCGACAAAACTGGCAGTGGGCACCACTTGACGGTCACCACAAGGTTACGAGGTGGCACCCCGGGGTCCAATTCCCCCATAACCAAAAGAGCAGAGACAATTTTGATTAACTGCGAAAGCATAGCCAGCGGCAGAACCTCGGTGAAAGACGGACGACAGTCAAAAGAGGCAACAGTAAAGGGAGACAGGTCCAATCTGTCCCAACTTCTGAAGGCGACGGAGGTGAAGGGCTTACAATGGCATACAGTAGTTTAATTTCATTCTTCTTAGTTGCATAGTAGTCGAAAGCACGTAGGGTGCGTTGTGATTCTGATTACAAGCGAAATTAAAAATATATCTAAGTATAGCCAAGGGGGGGGGGGGTTCCAGTATGGAGTTATGTTGTTCAGTGGCAAGCCAAGCTGGACAATGAACATGCAGCACTAGCTTTCTGTCGTCCTGGGTGAAGGTCTGGAAGAATGCTGCAGACAGCATGGAGATCTTGTGGAAGCTTGTTGAGCCGATGATCCTCTGGTCGAGGCAGCAACATGATGACGAAGCGTCCAAGTTTGAAGTTTATTCCGAAACGAAAGGACAGGCGAGACCAGGCCAGGCACACCTGGGCTTGAATGTTCAACATACAATAGGTTAAACGTATTGGTATGTGCAAGACGATTAGGTGCGTGAAATGAAAGACAAGGTGCGCAGACCGAAGAACAAGGCCAGAGATAGTGTAGTCTTGGGACAACAAGAAGGTTACTTTAGTTGTCAAACAAGTCTTGAAACTAAGAAACATCCTCGCCGAAAGTGGACAAAGTCTGGTTATCTGTCAGGAAGAAGGCCAAGTGAAAGACAGATGTATAATGCGTAGGAGACAGGTTGATTGAAGAAGCACAGACAACGGCGAAAGAAGGCATGGTCTGAATGAGACATGGTTTCTGATTTTCAGGAAGAAGTAAGGACTGCAGGGCACACAAATAGCATGGACAGACAACGCTAGTCTTTTGGTCACAGACGCTAGGAATGATAGGTGGCACCTAAGAGGACTTGAGTCACTGGCAATCCAGCACAAATCAGGAGAACGGAGGCCCCTTATGAATTTGCAGGGCCCCTCAAATCCTGCCATTAAATTTCTTATCAGTCACGAGTTAGGTGAAAAACTCAAAGATGGCACAGAGCACAAGAAAGTAAAAAATGGCACGTAAGCACACGAAAAACAAGAACAGCACGAAAAACGAGCGATAAGAGCACCACCCTACCCTTCAATACACCAGGCTACGACGACCGCCGGATTTGAATGGTGAGCGCAAAGTGATTCTATGTTGATGTGGCTGCAGCAGTTATGTAAATAGAAAATCACATTAGTAGAGCCTGATGAAGACAGGACTAAAACAGCCCACCTAATTTTCGATCAATCTGCCTATCGAAAATTTGCATTTCGCAAATACTGAGAAGAATTCTGTAAATTTTTGAATTTGAGTGTCATCATAGAATCATTTTATTGTTCGAACATCTAATGTAACATGGTGAGTTTTTTCATGATGCAAGACTGCACTTACGAAAGGGTCGTAAACAAGCGTGGCCTAGGTTCCTCAATGCGACAGGGTGTGTAAGTGTGAATTAGAAGAACGTCGCTATTGGTGAATCGAAAGCCGAACGAGTAGCCTTAGGCTGTCTTACGACATGCCGCACAGGGTAGGCCTCGGTGACATGCTCCGAGCACTGGATGATTCCATAGCATCGTCGTATTGCCATATCGAATAGGAAGTATACTTGTCTGGCAGAAGAGAAGCGATTGTAGAACGCCTGAGGACGAGATCAGTTATTGCTAAGACACTTGATTCTGTCGGAATGCTACTGGTGCAGGCCAATGACAATAGGGAAGACGAGCTAGCCAAATCTAATGGGAGATGTGGCAGAGCAATTGCCGGAGCCTCGAGTGGTGGAATGGCAGAAAGCGGCGTTGCATGTCAGGGATCGTGACGCTTATGGTCTTGCTTTCGTTGGAGTAGATGCGCGATGGGGATTGTCCATAGTGTGGCGTACGTGTAGCTGACAGCTTAGTGTTGTAGGCACCACGAACGCTGACAATTGTCAGACAAGCAGCTTGATCTTGGAATTGGCGAGGTCAAGCTGGAACGAGTCTTTGGGATCGACAAGCAGATAGCCAGAGACCCGGGCGAAGCTTCTTTGCCAGTCAGGGACCCAGGACAAAATACGAAGACATGCTGGTGACCACTGGAGCGACGTTGAAAGGTCGGACTTGCAAAGACACTAGGTTTGCCATAACCAAAGGAACTTGCGCGGCGGGCGGAACCTGAGTTTTCTTGGAAGAAGCCTGTGGGGGAGCCACAGTCACTGTGGCCAGAAGAGTTAAGGTTGCGGAATCCTGGTTTGGTGTGGATTGTCGGGCGACATGAGTGGCAGATCTCTTAATTCGGAGCCCTTTGGTTTTATGTCGCCGAGGTGAGGTTGCTGGCTTTGGCGATGGCTACATTGAGGATTTTCCCATGGTAGCGGATGGGGAGTGAGAACCCGGAACAGATCGCTGTCCTTGAGAATAAGAAGTGGAGTCAGCTGCTCGATCCGCTTTCGTTTGGAAGAGTTTGTCTGTTGAGACAGAACCGAAAGTTCTTTCTTTCCGTCGTGCACGTTGCTCCTTGCGAGCCTTGGACCGATGCTGCAATTACCAAAAACTTCTTACGTGTGGTCTCGTTTAATCCATGGGGAGAAAAAAATAAGTGAACAATGAAGCCTGCATACTTGATATGGGTCGATCCTAGGCTTCCCAGAAACGATGGCGGCGCACAAACTGTCAGGCATTATGTGGCGACGCAGTAACAGGGGCGGAAAGCTGAGAAGCACAGTTTTCCTGAGGATCCTTGTGTGGGAAACTAGGAGAAGTTGCCACGATCTGGCGGCGTTTACCCATGCTGATGGATGGACAACCAAGCTGGTCAAGACAAAACACCACAGAAGACAGTAATAGTACTCAAAACAACACGATCTGGGACAGACACAATGTTCCGCCAATATTGAGCGTAGAACTGTGGGAAGGTGTGGCTTACAAGAACTGTCAGTAGAGGGCAGCAGGATTCCAGGATTAAGCGAGGCAGGGTTAAAAGAGTGGCAGACGCTGAAAGAGGTAGTCCGACAGGTGACTTCAGTCGAAGAATGCAGTTCCAGAGCCCATCTGAGAGCTGTTGTCTTACTGTTAAGAATTCTCCCCCCCCCCCCCAAAAAAAAAAACAGAGAAAGCGAGGCGATAGTAGGTGAAAGATGAAACAGGTTGAATACCATGGCGACAGGCGGCATATGACAGACGACACCCTGATGAGGCGACAGGAATGAAGCAAGCCGAAAGCACAGGCTGATGAAAAGAAGGCAAGGGACCCAAAGGTCTCCAAGGTTCAGAAACTGAGTGTGATGTTGAACGCTTGTCGCACGCTGTCGAGGAATTCAGGACAGCAGTCAGCAGGAAAGGAAAATTGAAAGCAAGTCTTTCTTACTTGTCACTAATTCTGTGTTGCTGTAAATGGCACTATTTCCGTCGATGCGTGGAAAAGAGAATCCTTGGTTGTTCATAGAAGTAAAAAAAAAAAAGGTCGCTATTCAGATTTCAACTTACCCAAAATCTTGAGTGGACTGGCTTCCTTCAATGAACAGGAGAGAAAGAAGTCAACACTGTACTATTGCAAGAAGACGACGTAGTCGAAAGCTCTTCTGGCAAGAAAATATGGCTGTTACTGAGGTGAACTAGCAAAATATCCACAAGCCGGGAAAAACCGACAGTGCATCAGGAGGTCGTGATAGGTGAAAGTTGCCGTGAACAAGCAAGAAAGAAAACCGACGCCAAGCAGCAAAGAGGTCGAAGTTGCATGGTGCAATGTTGTGGCCGATGACGGGTTGTCCTGAAGGATGCTAGCAGTAGTGGCAGGAGGGCGACCAGGTGGAACCATAGTGTTGCAGGTCAGAAGTGATGAAAGGTGCCCGAAGGTGGGGTCGAAAGGAAGAGCACCATGCAGCGTGTCATAGTGAGACCCAGTAGTCGTCGAGGTAACACATTGTGACAGAGGCATCAATGAAGCCAAAAGAGGATGACGGTGAAAGCTGTCGTGCTGATAACGTTGAAACGGAGTCTATGTGCAGTTTTTCGTGCTAGTGAAGACTCAGATCGAGTCAAAGTGTTGCGTTGGAACCAAATGGGCAAAAACGAGTGTCCTCGCCTGCGGTGAGCAAGGTAGGTCCGGGAGACTGTGTGGAGGAGGTCGTATTCCTGTTCCTTGGCGAAAGAAAATCGAGAAAGTGCCGAAGCCTGTAATGAAGGAGAAGTCCTGGCAGAAGATCGAGAGGCAAGTTGGGAATCTCGGGTTACGGTTGAAACCCTGTCCTTGTGATTGAGACTGGAAGCTGGAGTCAGGAATCCTGACGGCAGGCTGACTGGAATGGTGTGTGGAGCAAAGAGATGGAGCATTGTCGCCAACTTGGGCCTGAAAGGTCAAGACGTCCAAGGTTGAAGAGTCAATGACATTGCTCAAAGCAGGTGAAAGGTCTGGTGACAAAGCACTTGATGAAGGCACTAGTCGACAACACAGCGCCTTTGTTTGGAGTGCAAGAGGTGACAAGACGAAAGGTTCAGTGATGATCCATCAACAACCGAAGACGCAATGGTCGACGAAGTAGTGCTGTCGCATGGAAATCCCGGACAGGCGAAAGGTCCGGTGATGAGCCTACAGTTGGAGACGCAGGGGTGGATGAAATGGTGTTGCATGTGATGCAGGAGGTAACAGGTCAGGTGCCGAAAGATGAAGGTCGAGGAAAAATCGGACAGGCCAACAGGAGATGTCCATTGTCCAATTGGTGACAATGGACGTAGACGAAAGGCGACCAAGGGAAATCCATAAGGTGCAGAGAAGCTGTCGGTCGACAGGCGACGCACGACAGAAGGCTGGGCCCGATCGAAAGGAGCTAGAGCCAAAGCAGCACGATTGCGATAGGCCAGCTCCTTGAATCGCGAAAGGGAAAAGTCAACCTCACACGTCGGATGCTAGAGAAGGAAAGATAGAACACATGGGCGACTTTTATAAGACGGGTGCGCGATGCACGAGTACTGAGGTTACGGAGCTGGCAGTAGGCCTATAACTTTGCTTCTCTAGGGAAAGAATTGAGAACAAGGTTGCTAAAAAATAAATAATATATATTCAGCGGCAACTAGAAATTTAGTTTTAAAAAGCTGGAAATAATTACTAGCTATAATTAGTAGAAATTTATTGGACAGAATTTGTTTAAACAAAATAAGCGTAAATTAAAGATTAGCATTTTTAATGAATGCAAGGGATATTTAATTACTTTTTGTGGGGGGGGGGGGGGGGTAGACAACTTTTACGAGTAAAACAATTTTGGCCACCATTTTTGCAATAAACCAAAAGCAAATCAACTTTGCAAGATATAACGAGAGAAACATTATGTACAACCATTTCCTTTTTCTTGGGAGTTACTTAGGTATTAAGAATTCTAGTACAAGACTCGATATGTTTTCGTGGACTTCATAATAAAATCATGTCTTCGCCAGTGACTAACTGATAGTCTGCTGCAAGCTATTGCAACTGAAAAAGGATAACTGAACAAAAGGTTTTGATTGCCAAGAACTAGTTGATGTTCTGCGAAGGGCTATTGCAGCATGTAGGGAGAATTGTGCAGCATTTACTTTACTTGAAACCCTGCCACTAGACGTAGATGTGTAATCTAACGTAGAACATCTAAAGGCACGGTTTTTAATTAAGACATCGCTCGTCACCAGAATTTCCTTCAAAATTTGAACAAGCTTTTTTTTCAATATTTTATTATTAGCCTTTTTTTTTATTATAATTTTAAGTGGTAAGCGTAAAGCATCACGATTCAAAATGGCAGCCACTTGTTGGTATCCTAATCATCTAGAAAACGTAAGCGGCTATTTTGAATCTGATGAATTTCCAAGGAAACCTTATGCTGTCAAATTAGCAACTATACCGCACATCCCTGTACTGTGCCTCTTATTTTGAATTGGGATCTTTGTGCTGACCATTGTGTTCAGCAATGTCAAATTTTAAGCTAAAACGAACTCCTCATCAATGTACATCACTTAAAAAATAGCTACTAACTTAAATCTTTATTTATATATTTATGTATGTTCCATACACAGGTACAATGTATGGAATAAGGGGCAAAAATACCTACAACTGAGTATGAAATCATAACTACAGTTCAAGGGGGAAATGAATGGGGACAGGCAGTAATTAGCACAGCAGACTACTATCCTCAGTACCATGCAAGGCTACCATGCAGCGAACAAGGTTGTTGGAACGTTGCCACAGAATTCTTAGGTCCCTTGGTGACCGAACTTCGCACCAGCCACCAAGTGACCATAGTCCTTTTGCTACAGAGCCACCCAAAGCAATGCCCCAAGCCTTCGGGAGCACTCCTACATGTCTTCTCCAGCAGATTGCCCGAGGCAAGAACAGTTCCCCACTAGGCAGCCTGCTTCATAAGCACTGCAAGGTCAAGCGTGAACATTTAGCCGTCACCGCAGGATTAATGGGTTGTGACATTTGCCCCAGGTAGGTGTCGAAATCCCGAATTGGGGGACCAGAACAAATCATTTTTTTGCATAGCGATGAGTCCATAGTAGTGGGCACTGCTGCTATCAGTGATTATAATTTATTTTGTTTGGGAGTTTACTTGTACCGTAAATCGTGAATTAAACGCCCATGGGCTTGTAAAATTAATTTGTCAAAAATTGGAATTGGTTGGGTTTAATCTATTTTCCAAACTAAGTTCCATTCAGGAGGGAGTTTTCTAAACCGACTGAATTTGCTCGACTGAATTCGGATCACGCACGTCAATGACCAATCGCATAGGCCTAATCTTGTTTACGATCTCGATCTCATGTTTATATTGAAGTTTGTATGGTTAGAAATTAATTTAGCTGTGAATTATGTTAAATTTTGGAGGAGAGAGTATACAATAACCTAAATTTGTGAATACATGAGAACAAAGACATTGTGTTAATGCTAGATTGGATCTAACCACGCACGCAAATGACGACATTATCGCCGACTTTTTCGTGGTACAAAACTCCCTCCATGGACGCCCACCCTCAATTTTAGACATTAATTTTACAAGCCCATGGGCGTTTAATACACAATTTACGGTATCTAATATGACACGTTAATTTCTAACCATCACCCATCTTCAAGAGACACACGCAAATCACGACTGGTTAGTGTTAAGCATAATGGACGCGGTGGACTGGGCGGGATGGATGCTGCACAAATGGCCACATGAGCGTGGTTACTCGCGTTCACTATTGAGGCTCCATGCGTCTACTTTACGCCACAACTTCCGGCATGGATTATTCGCTCTAAGAAACGCAAAAGGATGTGAAAAATGCGTCAACACACGTGCCTCCAGTCGTGAATCACATCCGTTTTGGTTGGTTGGTTTAATTTTGAATTGTTCGATATAAAAAACTAAATTTGTGAATAAATAAGAATAAAGCCATTGTGTTTTGCTAGATTGAATCGTCAATGATCGATCGCTAGGCCCAATATTGCTGACTTCTCCGTGATTAAAAACGATCCCGTGAATTTTTGTTAAATGTATGAAGCTTTTAGTTAATTTTGCCACAGAAAACCTAGATTTACTAGGATGAAACGATTTCGTTAAAATGTAAGATGATTTTTGTTAATTTTGCCATAGAATATAGATAATTTTTAAAGGGTGGGCGACTGGGCGTCAACAACAGCATATCATGATTTGACCTTCAAGCATATTAGGGGGCTGGGGGTACCATTAACTGGGCGTTTTTAATACAAGATTTACGGTATGGCAAGAACACAGCCCATGCACAAAGTGGTCTTCCAAATGATATGGACAGTAAGCAAGGGAGAAACTTTCAATGAAGGTGTAAGGGTGTACAGTCAGCACCGTTTAAACTGGACGGGTACCAAACCAATCGGTCTTAAAAATTACCAATCAAGATTATTTAAGCGATCACTAATCTCAATCAGTTTTTTTTAAACTCTTCATCGATACTTAGACCACGGTGTGATTTGAAGGAAGAAAGCTTGGACCATTTTATACCTTTTATATTTACCAGAGGTAGAAGGAAATAGGTTTTAACGGTTACTATTGATAACTTCTACTGGTCAAGCTCACACAGGCAACCACCTGTAAATGTTTCCCAACGAACATGTGTCGGCACATCACTACTACCCACACTTACTGTCTTGTTATTTACTTTACTGTTAATGGACTGTGTATTAGAACCTTCGGTTTCGATCCTTACAGAAAATATAGATGCAATTCATCCATTATTCGGGACTAATGACAGCGCCACCAGACACATTTCAAGAGATGTTTTGACGTGGTAAATCTCTTCGGGTTTGATACGTAAGAGTATTAAATGCTTTAACAATTTTCTGGTTTGTTGCCAAGTGTTTAGTAAAGCAGGTTGATGTGAAATTTAAAGGTGTTTTTTTTTTTTAACCCTCTTGGCCATCTATTGGGATGGCTACTGAACAAGTCCCTACGCGTAACGCGAGTCTTAAGAGTTTCACGGGATCCAGAGCAAGGCAAGCAAGCTCAGCCCAGTGGTCAAAATCTACACTCCCCCACCTCCCAAAAAAGGAAGTTTTAAAAATGCACCCAATAATCCGGAAATAGAACAGGAAATCATCGGAACATAGTGGTGCTGGCAGCAAAGGTAGAAATTGATTCAAATTTTTGCAGAACAAAAAAGGGAATTATAAAATGTAACGAATTTACTGAAGAAGAACTGTACCCAGTTTTAAATTTTGAACTGCCATTAGTCCTGACTAGAACAAAAGTGTGCTGTTTTACAGAGCGCCCAACAACACCGAACAACCAGAACTAAAAATCTTGTTGAATAAAGGAAAGTCAAAGCCCAAATATACCACCACTTAAGAAGGAATTCGACATTTGCCAAATACCTAAGCTTTTTGCAAAATGTCTCTGCACCGTTAATATGACCCTTTCGTATATATGGCCGTCCCTTTAAGAAACCTGAAAGAACTAAGGCGTATCGGGTGGACATTTCCCACTAGAAAAAACTAATTTGCCTGTCAGGTCCATGCACTTTCTAAAAGAAAATCGGGTAATAAGACAACAAAAAAACTACCACCAAGCATGAATAGAGGCTCACAACTGTAAATACAATTTACTATTAAAATAAGCTGGCGCCGAGATTTTACGCAGATGATGCTGCGTAAAAGCCCATCCTGTAAAACAACACACTTTTTCCCCCATTTTTGATGTTACAGCTAATAAATGAAGAAAGGAATACTTACACTTCTGGCAAATCACATACATGCACACAAAGCGTGTAAGGAGGGTAAGTGAAAGAAAAACTCGCAACACAAAAGAAAGTGCAGAGATTGAAAATTCCCATTGAGATAAAACCTGTATGACGTCGTCTGTACATAACAAATTACATATAACATGATTTTTATACAACTTTTTTAATCATGATTTTGGGTTGTGTTCTTCCCGAGCATGGTTTCAACATGAACCATCGTCCTCCAAGCTTGAAAACTGACGGAATATTTGCAGTTCAACGCCCCTTCATCTACTGTACACCGGATCTTAAAATCACTTGCTTCCAATTCTCTGGCCACATGTCCATGTCTCGGCCCACCATGTCAAGGTCACAGGTTGTCAAGAAGCCCCCTCTTTCGATTTTTCCTTTTGCTTTGGAACATGTTTGAAAAAAAGGATCACTACAACCGAGATAGTTTCAAAGCAAAGCATTTTGCAACTAATACATGACATGCAGACATGCAATGCAAGGAAAGGGAAACAATTTCGCAAACTAAGCAAAATAATAATACCTTGTTAGCTGCGCTAACATGCCGTTCCCTATTGGGGGATACAATGACTTCTTGACCAGTTTGCAAGGAACCGACAGGGGTGGACTGAAATTTAAAAAAAAATGTTATGAGCTTTACACATATATTCTGCCAAAGTATTGACAGAAAATAAACAAGCAATAAATTGACAGGTAATGGTCCCGACAGGAGTAATAGACACACACACATCCATTAATTTATTTTTTCTGAGCCCATTCAACAATGGTACAACATTTAAGAAAGAATTGTGTACAGTGGTGAAGACCAAGTCTGAGAAGCAGCACCATAAAGTTGTTACAAGGCCGCAATGGGGGGGGATTGAGGCTTAATGGCGTGAATATGCTTGTGAGCCTGGAGTCTCAGCAGCTTCATGTCCTGCGAAGTCTGACTTTCATACCAATCACCACGCAGAAGCCTAGATTGTGGAACAGCCAGCCGCTCGCCACTAGGGGGTTTGCCATGACAGTCCTAACACTAGCGCTATTCAAGGTATGATGATGGGGGCCCTAGGCACCCAGCAGCAGAAAATGCATGACCAGTCTGCGACGAACATAATGAGCACCCACAAATCTGCTGGTTAACTGTTAAAACTAGGGATCAACAGGATACCGTTCTGCCGGAAATGGGTCAGTTCCGGATAATTCGATGTCAGTGCCGGATCCGGGCCGGTACCGCGCAATTCTTACACAATAATGAAATAAAGTTAATTCTTCCCCCTTGTAAGTTCCAGCTATGGTGTTAATTTTCGCTTTGTTTCACATTATTTTCTTACATTAAACACTTAGAAGTCTTATGCTATTATGAGCACCGGTCTAGTAAAATTGCATGTAGGCTACAGAACTTTTTGCAATGTTGCTAAATTCTGCAAATTTTTTTTAAACACTCAAACAAAGCACTCATTAGGTTAATCAGAAAACATTTTTCTAGTTGAAGGATTTTTCATTGATTAGCCTACTGCTTTACTTCGAAAAATAATATGCAAAATTTTGCAATATTTGTGAAACCAGTATGTAGTCTATGCATTTATTTTTAGATTAAAATTATTGAATTTTGGTTGCATTAAAGAAAAAAATCAAAATCACAACAAGTCTTTTATTTACAGCTTTTTTACGTTGGTTTCGTTCTTTTTTTATTTGCTTTCTCGTTCCGTTTGTATTGCACACAGTATAACAAAGACCGAAAGCAAAATAAAAAGAACGAAAACAAAAAAAAAAAAGGAACGAAACCAACATAAAAAAAAACTTTTTTTTTCATTTTATAAACAGTCTCGACTTTTGCAACACGGAAGTCATCTTTGGTTTTATCATGCTATTATTTCTTGCTAGTTTTTGATGCCGTCATTAAACCGTCTTACTTTTCGAATCTAACCCCTTGGCATCCAAACCACTAGGGATCGACCGATACGGAAAAATACCGATCCGATACAGATCCCGATAACGATAAAAAAAAAGTCAACAGGTCAGAAAGTCAAACTCATTCGTACCTCCGACCATAAAAAAAAAAACTCAGTCCACACTGCAGATAGGCCTAATTGCAAGAAGCCGACAGTACGCAAGCATTAAATTCACCGAGCTGCTGTCCAAAATATCTGTAAAATAAACACAGATACAGATACGATACTGATGCGCAGTAAATACCGATACCGATAATTATATCGGTCTATCCCTACAAACCACGATTTATCGTCACTTCAGAACCGTTTCAAAAACTCCCGATGCACCCTCGATTCAAAGGCCCGTTTGCAAAAAAAAAACAGCCATTGCATACATCGAAGGTGTAATTCCGACTGAATTAGGTACTTTGGCACGCGTATTTTGGATTTATTTAATTCAATATCTTTTAATTACCTCAATTGATGTTTTTGTTGGCCGTGTCATCAAAACTGACGTGAAATTGCTTTTGTTTGCTAAAATTAGCCCATTGGCTCACGCTGTCGTAAAGCAACAAACGGCCGCCATCTTGGTCGCGTGGAAAGCTGGGATTCCCCGATTGGCACGTGACTACTAATCGCGGCGGGGGCCAGTCACAAGTGACGTCACGCGAAGCGAGTCAAAGTCACAGCCATTGGAACTAGCAGGTGCGCGTCTCTTGGCGGACAGACGGCTGGGAGTGGAAGTGCGATGGCGGCCGTAAACGGATTGCTTTCAACGATTGTGAATATAAATTAGAAAATAAAACAACTTTAAACTACTTCTACGTTATTTAAAACTTAAAAAAGGATTTCGGAAGCTGAGGACATTATCATTTTAAGATCTCCCATGTACTGCAACGGAAGGCGAATATTTTCGTACGCGTATTTACGTAGTCGAACTTCAACTTTTTTTTTTAGTTATGAAAACCTAATAAGATTGTCCCAAGTAAATTTTTGTGAATAATTTACACTGTAATTATTACATCTGCAATTTTTTATACCCGTAGATTTAGTTACTAAGATTTATTTTACCAAGGCATGCAACATGTTTACGGCGACAATGTTTTGGTTGTGTTGCAACCGGTATCCGCTTTAATATAATGGCCGGATACCGCATATCCGGCGCCGGATCCGGATACATCTGGACTCGGTCAATCCCTAGTTAAAACAGTGTTTCTTTTTTTTAATACAGTACAGACTTGCAGAGTATTGTACATTACAGTTACTGCAGACACTGAGACACAATACCTCAGATTGTTATTTTTTCGTACAGGATGGTATTATGGTAAAAGATATACTTTTATGTTCAATCCAGAAAATTGACTTTTTATTTATCACTTAAAAGACTAAAATTGCAGGGCCCGAACTTGCTTAATTTTAGTTTTTATTGCCTAACCGAAATCTACATTACCTGATTTATTAGCAGATTTCCCCTTGTGAGCTTATTTTCCCCTTGTGAGCTTATTTTCCCTTAGTCTTGAAAGTTGTCTTCCCTGCCGAGCTCGTACGGTACTGCGCATGTGCGAGGCTTGCTTATATAAGCTTCCGCGCAGCGGCCATTGCCATCATTTCTCCTCCTTCCAGAACCTAGCTCATGGAGGGGAGGCTTGGGCGGGAGTTAAGGTAATGTATATTTTCGGTTAGGCAATAAAAACTAAAATTAGCAGGTTCGGGCTCTGCAATTTTAGTCTTTTTATAGCCGACGAGAATATACATTACCTGATTTATTAGCAGACTTCGTCACTCGGCGGAGGGCTAGGTTCGGAGTTCTCCCGCAGTACGCGTTGGCACCCCCAGGAAAGAATCTTTCCTGATGAAGACCATTCTGCTGCCCCAACCATTTACACTCATTTGAGGTAACCATAGTATGCCGGGACCCATGCTAAAGCAATGGGAAGTTCGGTAAGTGAGATTGGGGAATGCGGTAAGCTCAGTATATAATTTCAATTTGGTTAATATTATCATCAGTTGCATGCAGAGGTCTTTACATACGGGGTACAAGGATAAGAGATCAACTAAAGATGTTAAAGGCATCTCACCTTATGGGAAGGTGGCTTGACACAGAAGAAGTTGAAGATGAGGCCAGAGGGCGAAGACGTGGAGGCACCATGTTGGTCGAACAGAGGGTATGTAGGAGGAGACCCGTAAGGTCAATGTTGCATCGACTGGTAGAAGGTTAACCTCTGAAAGGGAGGCATAGCGGAAAGGACGATGTTGCAAGTCCGTTGGTGATGATTGGAACGGAGGGTGAAATCAAGGGTGTAATGCAGAGCAAATCATAATAGTTCCATCACAGCTGCGGCGAGAAGAATGTCCATAATGTCCAATCAGGTAGGACTAGTATAATAGGATGCCTCCCTCTTGTGTTTTTCTTTGTGGAGATCTTCTTGAGGAAGCGGAGGAAAAATTGAACGGAAAGGAGGGGAAGGTCCTGGTGTAGTAGGTAGGTTACAGCCGCAGCACTGCCTCCATCCACGGCGGAAGAGGAGGTAGAACATCTTAGATCCTCGTGAGGAGGTGAGGTGTCTTGTCAAACAGAAGGGTGAGAGTGCTTACAGAATCTTCCGAAATCCGAGGGCTATGCTCGTAGTCGCAGTGCGGCATGAGGAGCACGGTAGGAAACAGAGGCGGAGGGATCACCGCTGGCGGAGGAGCATCAGCATAAGGAGGCGGAGGACGCAAATGCATGGCTATATGTTGGAGAGGAGGTACGGCCGGAGGGCTGTGCAATAGGATGCGCAGACGGAGGTGCTGCGGAGGGATAGCATACCCTTCCCAATGAAACAACAGTATTCAATGCTGGAGGGAGTAAAGGTAAAAGCCGATGAAACGATGGAGGCAGTGAAACGATTCACCTTAAGTAGACTGTGCGGAGGCAGCATGCAATGGGGGAGGAGACCGCGGACGAGGAACGTTGCTAATCCGAATCGATCCGCCTTCCGCCCAAATGCAAGGAAGACGTGAACCGACGTGGGTATCACAAAATTGTGTGGGTCAGTTGTCTTGGCGGAGGAGCAGAGGTCGGATGACGAGCAGAGGCAAACAATCCATTGGCGATGTGTCGTGTTGGAATGGCAAGGCGAGTCATGTAAATTCATGGCTGTGTCCTAGAGCCACTCCACAGAGTAAGAGTGTGGAGTCGAAGTAGTTCCTCGTAAACCAATCCATGGTGTGGTAAGTGGCGAAGCAGCTTCTCCGGAACACCTGGTTGATGAGGAGAGCTAGCTGGCGAGTGTCAGTTGGAGGAGGGTCTGTGTATAACCTTTCACTTAGTGCATTGGCGTAGCACCAAGGACGTTCGCCTAGGATGCAGCTCGGAGGCTTTGTCGGAGGACACGGTCATTGCCGCGGATGACAAAACCGGGATCCATTGCTTGAGGGAGGTAGAGAGCGGAACTGAGGTGTAACAGTATGTTGGCTGTCAGGAAGTCTGATTGAGGATAGGTGTCAAATTGTGTGGGGTGGCTGTACCATTGCCTATAGGGTGGAAGAAGCAATTCCCACGGCCTGGGCAAGGCGCAGGATGACCTTTATCTTACAGATGCAAACCATTTCTGAGGAGGACGCCTCCGTTGTGGAGGAGAGTTGCTGCAAATGTCGGGGTGTCGTTCATTGTCCCAATAGCGGAGGCCGAGAGGCCAGCCGGTCACGGAGGCCAAAATTAAAACCTGTAGAGAGGCTTCCAATTTGGATACTGAGTGTTTGGTGGAGGGATCATCCGTGGATGAGGAGGCTAGCATGGCGGAGAAAGCTGATGTAAGCAACAGCATGCAACGCTGAAGAGAAAGGAAGTCGAAAGTTGACATGCCAGTGGTCCATTGGTTCGTTGGGAAGCGAAACGTTCGGTCACAAAAATGTGGACAGGAATGTGAGGATAAGCCGAGTGGAGGTAATCGAGGATTGTCGAAGGAGGCCAACCTGGCTGCTATGGTTAATCGCAAGGGATGGGAGACGTGTTCGCGGTACTACAAGGCATGGAGAGTCGTGGGAGGCGTCATCACGCGGCGCTCCTGCAGCAAGAAGCATGCGGAGGCAGAAATGCGGAAAGCGGAGGCCTGCGAAGCGAGGTGAACGGCGTGGTGGATAGAGAAGAAAGAATCTTTGTAAAGGGAAGTAGCAAGAGAGGAGGATGTTGAATGCTGTAAGCAAAGTGCAAACTGCAACGATGCAGGATGTGGTGAGGCGTGACGGTCGAGGTGCCATACATGAAGGAGGATGCGCAGTGGGTATAGTGTAAGTGAAGGTTGTTACAGGTGGTAAGAGCCCCACCACCGTGTTAGAGACCAGGGCCTAGTGGGAAGAACACGGGGTGACGTGATGCTGACGTTCTTACTTGGAATGCAACCTCCTCCCCCCACCTCCCGTCCTGGTGCGGACGGAGGCCGAGCAGGGGAAACGAGGGGTAACAATATTCCATGATGACACAAGTCGTCCCGGGCTAGGGCCGGAGGTGCGGAGGGATGGCGGAAGGAAGTGGACAAAAATGAAGGCACCTACCATCCATGGGACGATGATATACAGCTGGTAAGATGAGCTTGCCAGTATGCGGAGGATCGGAAGAAGGGTAAGAAAGAGCGTCCACCTGTCATGTGGCGTGATGTTTGATGAAAACTCGGAACACCTCCGTAGGAAGAGGCCAAATTGGGAGGCGGGACGCTTGTCCGCGGAACGGAGGTGCTGGAAGCAAAAACGGGACGTAGTGTAAGAAGTGGCTTCAGAGAGGAACGGTAGATGAGAGAACATTCTATTATTCCGGAGGAATGATGGAAGGACATGGTAAGCCCAGTGAGGGCGAAGGAGAGCCATCTTTAATCAAAGGAACGAATGAAGCATCCATAAAACCATTGCAAAGCAACGAAAGGCAGGATAATCTTGAAAGGAAGAGCGGAGGCGTCTTCGGCAAAGCGAAGCGCCCTTCACGGGCGGAAGCGGAGGGCAGAAAGACAGCATGTGGCAAAGGAATGCAATGATGAGAAGGGAGTCTTCGTAGGAGGATCGGCCCATGAATGAAAAAGACGGCGCAACATCCACTGGTCCGGATGGAAGCAGAGGCGGAGCGACCGTCCTTGGCATAGGAGTGGAGGAACGTACCTTCCGTATGACGACGGAAGGTGGAGGCGGAGTTCCCTGCAAAGCCGCTGCAAAGCAAAGGAAGGTAGGGTAATCCTGAAAGAAAGAGTGGAGGAAGGCGCCGTCCGTAGAGCGGAGGGAGGCGTCCGCCGAAGTGCGGAGGGAAGCGGCCCTCCGTGGGCGGAGGCAGAGGGCTCGCTGCTTTTTTTTTTTTTTTAATAAGGTAGCGGGCCATACACCTGGAGCGCAGGAAAGAATGGTGGTAAATCACGTGAAGACCGGAGGTCTTTGGAAGGGTGAGTACCATGGGACCGTGGAGGGCCATCTTGTGGTTGATGCGGAGGCGAGCACCCTAGTGGGTCCTGGTCAAGAGGAACTTCCATGTCCGAGGAGGCGGAAGGAAAGGTTAGCCGCAACAGAAAGTATGCGGAGGGGAATGTCAGCCGGTGACCTCCGCTGAATCAGCCGGTAAGCGGAGGGTGAAAGGTAGAGGTAAAAGCCTACCGCGGAGGGGGAGGTATGCGGTGGCGATGATCTTCGGGAAAGCTCAAGTGCGAACGCACGCGGCAAACGCCCTAGGAGAAATGATGGTAATGGCCGCTGCGCGGAAGCTTACATAAGCAAGCCTCGCACACGTGCAGTACCGTACGAGCTCGGAAAGGAAGACAACTTTTAAGATTCTAGGGGAAAATAAGCTCACAAAAGGTAATCTGTTAATAAATCAGGTAATGTACATTTCGTCGGCTATAAAAGTCAATTTTGTGCCGTTGATAAAACTTACACATTTACTTTACGATACATAATGCATTGGACCACTAGCCAGTAGTCACCACAGGCAAACTATTTAAAACATGGTCGACAACTTGCATTTGTAGCAGTTCTAGAAATGAGTTTCGAAATTAAATGATCAGCAATTTTGTAATTTTGTTTGAAGCGCTGACATTACTGTCATTAGTGTTGATAAGATGCTTCAAATTTCGATACTAGGGCAGATTTCAAAAATTTCCTGGTATTTTTTATATCCATTTGGAGGGCCGTTTAGGAGAGTGAAAACTATTTACTGTGTCTACTTCAGAGTCCCTCACATCAAAGCTTCTCATCGTCATTGCATAAGAACGGTGCAAATGTTTTGAATCGTGGGTTTGGACGGAGGAGAAATAAACCACTCGTGTTTTC
Organism: Lithobius niger; assembly: GCA_023313725.1. Taxonomy (NCBI): domain Eukaryota; kingdom Metazoa; phylum Arthropoda; class Chilopoda; order Lithobiomorpha; family Lithobiidae; genus Lithobius; species Lithobius niger. The sequence goes on along the minus strand of JAHWFP010224137.1, from coordinate 21,467 downwards.
GATCTGCAGGAACGTAAAACAAATATACGTCGTACAACACCTGTCGCAGTCATTCTGCTACTGGCTAGGGCACAAGGACCTATTTCCCAAGATAGCCTTTCCACCGTACGGCCGCCCTGTTGACTTGAAATAGAGAAGTTCATCGGCAAACAGCCATTGCCTACCGGTTGCGCCATTCTTTGGACGCTATATGCTATCACTGACCGTCATTGCCGCCACCCTCATATGCCACATTGAATGGGAAAAGTGTGGGTAGCTCCATTAGGTGCAATTTCTTCCCGGCAGCGTTGGTTGCTCTATACTAGGTGGAGTTCATGATAGCCATCTGGAGCACAGTGTCTCTGGGAGCAGACGACCTTGATTGGACCTGGTTGCAGCCGTGTGTGGTGGTTGCCGCATACAAGACTTATGGCACACGCACCCTCTGCGTCAAAAGTGCGGTCGTTAAGTAACCTGCTCCCCATCAGTAAAACTGATTTAACATCCACAGCTGTCACTCTCATATGACGATTCATCATGTATTATACTAGATTTTACACTAGGTTTATTTTTACACTAGATTTTATACTAGATTACATCCGCCAACCTGATTGTTCAGAGTTCGTACAAAATTTTTTTTTTAATTACACCAACTTGTCGAGGTTTTTCGAACGCAGACTTAACTACGTAATTTCTCTGACCGTCACCATTCACAATTTGTATCTGTAGGTTGTTGCTTAGAGGGCCAAAATTTTAAAAATGTTCCAGAGAGAGAGTCAAATTTGAATTATTCCTGACCTTTTACACCAATTTTCGTATTCCCCAACTTTATCAGGTTTCGCAGTTATTTTTGACAATCACGTTTACATGGCCACAAGAAAGCGCAGTTTAGCGATGCGCTTTCAAATGCACTTTAAAAAACGGCGCTTGTTTACAAGACACAGACCATGATTAGGGCCATTCCACCAAGGACTGCGCGATTCATGCCAGTACGTTCAGAAACCCCTTCCTTCCAGTCCTCCCTTTGGCAAATGGCAAATAGTGGATACGTCCCATGCAACTCTGCCTCTGCATGTAGTTTAACTGGGTCAGCAATCGCAATCAAGTCTTGGCGGTCTTCGTAGTCATTCATATACACTTAGTTTATTTACTTAAAGTTTGTCTGGCCCCAGCACAAATTACGTGTGCACCGTAACTGCGTCGTACACCAACATCTCCAGGGCTCGAAATGCCCAGAAAAAAGTGTGTAGCATAATTGCGACGTAAAATAAAAATTTGCGCAGCAATCACAAAATAATGGTTAGCAGTTTTCATAAAACACATATTTTTGTTGGCAGGCAAAAGGGCACTTTCGTTTTAATTGATGGTTCAGCTAGAACAAGAGCATGTGATTGTGTGACGTATAAATTGCATCAATATTTTTTAATACGTAAGTATTCTGATGCTTTATGTTACGATTGAGTATCGTTCAGTTTCATTCTTTGCATGTTGTATAAAAATAACCTAACTTCTATAGGGATTAGAATTAAGAATTTTGCGGAACACAATGATTGTTCCATTATAACTGGGCTGGGCCTACTGCAATAGGATTTTTTTTTTTAACTTAGTTATAAAGTTCTTTCACCACGATCTTGTGTCGCTACATTGCTACGCAAATTTCAATTTTGTATCGCTAATGTCTAAAATTGTGATGCAAAATGCGATGCGATACCACTCATTTCGAGCCCTGATCTCCATAAGTATGAAGTGATTACATGAATAGAGACGATGCCCCAAAGCGCTAAAAACAGGTGTTTACAAGATCCACGGGGGCGACAAGGACACGGTGCACATCCCTCTGAAGCATTTCATAGTGGTCATGTAAATGTAGCGATAGTCAATCGCCGAACAAATTCAAGTTTCTAACAATGTTTGCACTACCTTCATTTTCAAACTTGCAGAATCAAGGGTCAGAGGGTCAGAGGTCAGTGATAAATGAGGAATTGAATCGCCATAGCGCATATTTTGTTTCCTTTGTCACCACCTTTAACAACAAACATTGAAAGAAACTATTGTTTTAGTGGGGCAATTTCTTCATTCACAAAAAGTTAACTAGAAAATTTAGATCGTATGTCACTATTCCAATAATTACAACTAGGGATCACTTGAGTAAATCTTAGATATCAAGGGTGTAATAAACTTAAAATTATTCTCAGCTGATTGAGAAAAGGAAGCATAACAGTTACTTCTCTTAAAACATTACTCACAACAAAGTTTGCTAAGTTTATTAAGGCTACGTAAAGTGTAGAATGAAGAAAAACAATTTTGTCAAGAATTGGTCAGCAAAGATCAATTTAGTCAATTTCGGCTCGATACATGCTATTATCAAATGAGCCATTATATCGTCACGAAGGAGCTCAAATTGTGACAATGTAGCATTGTTGACAGGCTGAATTCCTGGTTACATGGTTTACCTCAACGTTGGTTTATTTACTTTTTCAAATCTCTTTGGCGGTACTTATTATAGCCATTAGACAACAAAAAGTACTACAGCAATACTTAGCGGTATGACGTAGAACGTCCAAGTGTAATAATTTTAACAGCGTTACATGATTTGACTCTTAACGCCACCATTTTAATACCATTTCACAGCAAGACATCATGACGCACAGATTTAAACTAAGGAAACACGGATTTGCCGTCCTGCTATACAGAGAGCAAGAATTGCGAAGCTTCAAGACATTTCAGTTCCATTGGTACCCATTAAGATTTATTTTATCGTATTTTTACGATTATAACAAAGAAAGTGATGTATCACAGCTGCTTGTAAGATAAGCGGTGCATGTTCTCTCATTGCCTGTAAGGAGGTCATTCGTTTCCATAGTTTAAATCGACGCTTTGTCAGCTCTTGTTGCGAACTCGAATAGAATAGCGGCATTGTTCGAATCAACTGCCGAGGATAGCGCCAATATTAGCCACTGCTTGTATGTGTACTTAATGTATTAAAATTGAAGGGAAACCAACAGAATTTATTTTGCATATACTTTGAAGATGGAGCAGCTTCTATTTATTTAACAAGCACAAAACCGGTATGGTTTCAGCAAGCTAAAAAGCAGAAACTACTGCTTGTTTGGGGCTTCATCTTATTGACTGTTAGGCACCCATATTTACGCCTATTAATGCAGTTACTAGTATTTATTTTGAATAATTTATCCTTTTGGTGGTTACTGATGGTTTATGCTCACGCTGTTTAACTCAATGGTGCCTGAACCCAGGAAAGGTAAAACCCTACTGAGCCTGAGCAACTCTACAAAGGTGGTGCCACAAAAAAAAAAAAAAAAAATGCCAGCCCCACCGGCTAAATTCTGTTTCTATTGCAGGCGAAAATTACATACCTGCAATTTTAGCATTTCATTATCAATTGCAATGTTCCAGTCACTGGCAAGCTCGCTACTGCGGAGTGTACACCTTTGGGCATAAAAAATGATCGCACTGTATCGAGGTTAAGTAGCCCGACAACATGCAAATTTTTTCATTGTTGTAAATAAGAACATACGTCACTGAAGGTGGAAGAGATTCTCCATTGTTGATGCCAAAGAGTGGCATTGTTGAATGGCATTGTTTAAAGCCCCAATATAATGAAAATGATTATTTTTTATGCCCAAAGGTGTACATACTCGCTCCCTTCCAGAAGACTGAGGGATACTAATCCAAATCCCCTTTTATTCCGAGTCAGATGGGCACAAATTCCTTTTATTCATAGCTGCAAATTTCTCTTAAATATTAACACATGTAATAAAGCTGTGAGCTTAGTTTTCACAACAGCAGACATGTGTTTTTAATTTTAATGGCGAAGTTTCCGGTCAACACGTTTACGTGGGAAAAGTTGCTGATGAATTATAGTTGTTTAGAATTGGTGGCTGAGCGGCATCCATGCCTCCATAAATACAATGGTCTGAAAGAATTCATCATTGTTAGGAAACATCTTCATTTCCAACGCAGCAGAGTGCAAACGTAAACAAATCCAACGTGTGTTCGCAACCATCATACGTTGGGCTCGGGAAGAACGCTAGAGAATAAAAGGCGATTTGGATTAGTATCCATCAGTCTGTGGAGGGGAGTGCACATGCGCACCTTGGGGTTAGCGAGCTAGCCAGTGAATGGTATTGAAAATGAAATGCCAAAATTGCAGGTAATTAATATTTTCTCGGGGGAGGTAAAAATTGGTTTCTATTGCCTTTATCAAAAATGTACACAACCTGTAAATTCTTGTATTCAGTTCCTGGATGCTTGTTACCCAGGAGGAATCAAAATTCGTTAGATCCGCCGAGCTTGGCAACCCATCTGCTCATGCATAAGTGTTAGCGTTAGCTAGCCACATCTACTTTTCCTCTTGATATGTGAAGTGGTGACTCAAGAGGGGAGGTTGGGAGGGTACAGGTAGTGTATATATTATGGAGCCTAGCTAAGTCCATGGAGGGGATTGTTAACATTAATTTTAACTGGCCGTATTATCCTTCTGCTCGACGATCCTGGTAGAACTGCCACCACTCATTCGCGAATGAGACCTAACCTAACCTTACACTAGCTTGTCCTCATTCTAGTGCTGTGTCGGTTTCATTTTTTACGAATCGGTTCGGTTTCTGTTTTTCTTACAAATGAAGCCCCAGTTTCGGTTTCAATTTCGATTTTGTTGTTCAAATAAGACATTTTTAAGTCACAAAAATGTCCCCACATCCACGAGCGACGCTTTGTTGGTATTTTCACATGTGCGTCAGTTTTGATCGATTGTTTTGTCCAGGAACACTGACTTCCAACACACCCTTGCATAAAATGGTGGAGTTACTGTTTTTACTGTGTTACTGTAGTTACAAGGTGCCTACAGATCGTGAAAGATGTAAACAACCACGTTCCGTTTGGGGAAATATTTAACAATCCCACTTACCTTAAATACTTTTAGCGATTATATTTGGTGCTAATGCTTTTTGCTTAACAATACATACGTTGGCACAGTGTTGTTCAATTGAGCAATCACGTACGAGACGAAATTCCTCCCGTTTGTTGTTGTGGCAGTCTCCATCATTGTCTACTACTGCCATTTCGGACGAAGCCGTCGATTAGTTTTGTTTGTGATATTATTTTATTTATAAAAGACAACGATTAGTTTTTTATGGTTAAACATTCCTGCAAAGACACACACGTCACATACGTATGCAAAGTTGACTTTTAACTTATTCATACCTTCTTTAAAAAAAAAAAAACCGGTTTTTTAAAATGTTCAATTCGGTTTCGGTTCATAAGTAAAAACCGAAACCGTTCGGTTTCGGTTCTTAGCCTACGCACTACCTCATTCGTTGCGTAGGCTAAGAAATGTTGGGCTTAAGAGCTAGGACTAATTCATATTATTCTATTTTTAAGTAATTTTAAGCGCCCTTCCCCAGTGACTTCACCCTAAGGGCTTATTTGCTTAAGTATCCGTAGCTTACATCTTAATTTAAGTAATTTACTAATCTAAAGCTTACCAAGTCATGGTACTACTGCGACTTCTTCAGTTTTACCCTCTACTCGGCTAAGAGCATGCCTATTCTAAAAATGGCATAGCGTCCGACCACTCTGCACTGGTTTTTAGAAATTTCCATTTCCTTAAATACGAAAACACCATACCCTCATGCGAACTTAAGGCTTCTTATTTGTATTCAGCATTGAAGCCATACAGTCCTGCAGTCGTGTCATTCTTCATTGCCCGAAGGAGGTGGTTGACTACAACAGGACTAATTTCAGGAGGGTGATTCACAGAGTGGTCCATCGGTCCCAATTCAGGGTTCCTGGAAGGGAGCTCTGACGCAGCAAACAGGTATGGAAACCTCTCTCTAAAAGCTGCGGATAAACCATTACACCCTCCACTGTAGTAGTGACTAAGTAGGGAGCACGCAAGATGTTACGGACAGCAAACCAAACGGCGACGTTGTCTCTTGCACGCAAGTTGTCCTAGAGGGCAGTCGCTCTTTTAGACTGGTCATTTAGACGGCACTAGGGCAAGCTCCTTTGAAGGCTTTTCTGGATTGCCTGTACGCATCAAAAGTGGATCCAGCTCTCGCCCCACATCTTGTACCACCCTACTGATGAGCAGTATTACAGTTGCCTAATATGGTCAATTGGTCATTCCAACCAGGGTCCTTGCGTGGGCCAGTGGCCAAGAAGAGTAAGATTGGCCAAATGAGACAGCAGTGCACTCAACAGTGCTGCATCGAATTGTTAGCTTGTACAGCTAGAATCCCTGCAAGACGACCCGTGAGAGGGTGTGCGTAAAGTTCAGAAGACCGTTGGTAACATGGTCAGCAAACACCCTTTATTCTTGACAGGTGGCCCTTTTCCACAGGCTTTCAGGACATGCTCTTTTTTATTGGCCTTCACTTTTACTAGGGATCAGTGGATACAAGTTTTTACCGATCCGATCTGACGAGTAAACCGAGCTGATCAATACGATGAAGATATATATAAAAAAAAAGAATTTTAATTCCTGGTTTTGCATAGGTTCTTACTGCAGAGATTATCCTAAAAAAGGTACAAATTTGGCTGCTTTTCTGGCCACATTCCCCATTTGATTAAATAAATTTCTTAAAGACGTTCCCTGAAAAATCACCTTTTAATATTCCTGTCACTCATGCTACATAACAATAAAGCTAAAACTGTTACATTGTATACCAAACACATTGTATATCCTACTTGATACTAGCAAAACAAAATTCTTTGCTTGTGCGGTATTCTTAACACAGAAATACTTCCCAAAAATTTAGTTAGGCTAGTCAAAGTTCTACATTTTTAAGTTTCTGTGCAGCACTGACCATTTTTTATTCTACTTACGGTTCAGTATGTTAACCTCCTACTTACGGTTCAGTAAGTAAACCTAAGTTAGATATTTTTGTTATTTTTCTAAGATGAAAAGCTATCAGTTTGTATACAAACGTCAACACCGGCAGCCTTAGGTGTGTTAGACGTCTTACATTTGGAGTTTCCTGCGAGTCTGACACATGCTACCAGAAAAACTTACAAGTGAGGTGTAAATGACGCAGTTATTTATTGCAATCAGCAAAGGTTAAGTTTGATCAATGATTGCAAAAAATCAGAACTGCTTTTTTGTACTTAACTTTTTAATACAGCTAGAAAGAATATCCCATACCAATTATCATGCCAGTGACCTAAATATGACAATCCGGGGGAAAAAAGGACTTCAGGTTTTTACCAGTTACTATGCTAGTACTGGTCCAATACCAGTTATGTCACAATTACTACATTATTTACCTAGTAATCTGAACTAAATAGCAAGGCTAAAAGCTGAAGTGGCTGAACGAAGACCTGGAGGCTTTCAAATATTATGGTCACAAATGCTTGTCACTGCTGTAACAGGTTCTACAGCTCAGGAACTAAGTACACTGCTTCTAATACTGTTTTATCTATTTTTACAGCTCTTGTCTAATTTCCAGATGCTAAAAATCTAGCTGTAACCTACACTGCCTAGATACAAACCTTTCCAGACCGACTAATGTCAGAAGGTGGAGCATGCCTCAACTGACGGAGTTGAAGAAAATTCTCCGGCTTAGGAAAAAAGACATGCACTTTAATCAGACATGCAATTGCAACCAGTGTTATTGGTAGTCCACTAACCCATTCATATACACGATTTGTTACTTGCCATCTATAAACTTCCAACATCAATAAAGTACAATTTTCAATAGCAAGTCAAGTTTCCATGAAAGTTTTTCTCAAAACTTTTGTTAATGCTTCAAACTGTGCACTTTAATTACGGCTTTTTTTTTAATTTTGTATCTGAAGAGTACATTGGGATATTAAAATTTAGTTGTTTCGAGAAATTACACAGAAGATGACAAAATAGTTACAATTTATCATTAATTCTGACTCAGTATCTAAGATTATAAACTACAGATTCACAGCATGACTAGATTAACAACCCCAACAAGTAAACAATGAAAATGGTCGAGCGTGTTAATTCTTTTACCAGTGAAGAGTTGGAAGTTGGCACATTACTGCCTCGACTAACAATTTGCTCAGCGAGGCCATCTAGGCAGCAAATCTTAAATGTCCTGCACGAAGGGCACGTTTTTTTTTTCAAACGGTACTAGGGATGTGCGAGTAGAAATATTTTAATTAGAATCGAGCGAGTCGAGTTTGCAGCAGAAGAATCGAGTATCGAGCCGAGTTCGAATATATTATGGAAATATTTTGTTTGCAAGTTTCTCTTTAATTTGTTAAGATAATAAAATTAAAGATGGTGCTTAACTGACTGTGTTGGTCATGGTTTTCCAGTTTTAAGGACATAACTAGAAAATGGTTTCAGTTATCGACTTTTAATCTGCACCACTGGAAAGCTCTCGTCGAGATGATCGATTTGGTATATTTGAATGTCAAAATCGGTCAAAAATTGGCGAAGTTATCGCATTTTTGCCGGATTCGAGTTTCTCGAGTATGGACGCGAGCAGCGAGCCGAGTTTGAGTACAAGTTTCACATTCGGCTCGAATTTTACGAGTATCGCACATCCCTATACGGTACGGATCGCTCAAGCCAGAGTGATAAAATTGGAAGAGGGAAAAAGGGGCGGTTTGTCAGTTAGCCCATTTCTTGGCATGCTATACTAACTAAAGAGATTGTTGGGAGGGTAAGGGGAAGAAAAAGGAAGAGGCAGCATTTAATTCAACCACCTATCCAAATTACACTACGTGTAGCAAAGGAAGAAAGGGGATGGATAAAACTGAGGGTTTATGGGGAGTGAGAGAAAGGAGACAAGGGCAGGACGAAGGAGGACTGGTAGGAGGACGGGAAGGAGAGGTGGAAAATGTCCGTATGTTGGACAGTGCGTCTGTTAGCCCTGTTCTTGGCATTCTAATGCTTTAATAACTAGAGAGATTGGGACGGGGGAGAGGCAAGTGAATTGAATCTGGTACCATTAGGCATATGCTCATGCATTAACTGAACCTAAATGGTAACTTTTTTGTTGTTTAGGATGGAGACCGAATTAATTTTTGCCAAATTGTGCAAAATGAGGACAGGCAGTATTTAACCAACCAAACACTGGATGAACACCGCACATACGTGAAACAAAACACGAAAGAAGCTGGGCAGGACTAAATGTATGAAGTTTTTGTTCTGACCCTTACATTCTTAAGAAACTTACGAATTAAAAATTATCATTCTAGTAAATATGCAAAGTTCATTACGACTACTCCCCTGTCTAATGCCAACAATTCTCACCATTGTCTTTCCTGTCCAGTCAAAGTCTCCATCTTCTATAAAACCTTTTTTGTCAAAGAGATCCTTGAAAAGTTTCCGCAGGTAATCGTAGTCTGGAGTTTCAAAAAAATCCAGTCTTCGAACGTAGCGCAAGTAGGTTGCCATTTCGTCTGCAAATACGAATGGGAAAATGGTTTACGATTGGTGCAATTTATTACAAAAACAAATGCAAGCTCTTTCTACTTACCAGGGTAACTTTCACACAGCACTTCAATTGCTGTAGCCCTTTTTGTATCACCTATTTTCTGATATCTTTCCTTTAAGGTGTCAGCTTTTAATCCTTGCCATGGTAAGCTGCCTCTTAGGAAATACATGAACATGTGGCCTAGAGCTTCCAGATCGTCTCGCCGACTCTGTTCTGCAATAAGCAAATACACGCCAAAAGGTCAAGGTCAAGACAAAAATTTAAAACTTACTACATAATAAGTCACATAAACAAACAGCATGTAAAAATCTCGATTAGTTCAAACAATGAAATTTTTTCAACGGCTAACCGACACCTGTCGACAAGTGACTTTCTAGTTAAAACTAATTGAAATATCAAGCGGTTTGCAAGTTAGACCCCCACGACATTTAAAACATTATGATTAATTGCACATATCAATGTAGGCTAATGTACCATGTATGCAGTTTTTAAATAAAGCAGTTTGTAGACAAACATGTTATAGAGTAACGCAATAGTCTTACACACTGTCCCCGAAAGCATATTATTTTCGGCTGGTCTGCGATAAGTTTTTACGGAAAGCATTCACTAGGCTGAGGAATGGTATCTGCAGGTTACAGGAAGGAATGAGTGAATTTTGCACAGTGTCAAATTATTAGGCATTTCGATTAGTGAACAAGTTTCATGTACTGGTCTTTTCAGACTTGTTTAATGCGTTTTATCTTGGAAATGAAAACTCGAACCATTCAAGTGGTGTATATGAACGTCCAATCAGAGTAAATCAGAGTAAACTGCAACAGAGCCAACCATACTGCGACATACATCGTGCAGATTCTGCCACAGGGATGCAGTTGTTTTAGGATGAACAATTGTTACAAAACTCGCTAGCAAGCGCTCTCTCATCCCACTTAGGCACCAACCCAATATACAACACGTCGACTAAAATACTTAAGCAAAGGGCTCATAAAGACTAAATTAGTTTTGTACTTATCCTAAAATACTTATCTTTAAATTCAATTCTAGCTTTAATTTAACTTAATGCTTAATACCCATTAATAAAGAAAAAGGTCCCTACCAAGCTCTTCACCATTGCTGGAATCCCAACAATGCTCTGCATCACTTTGTTTTATCAGGTTCAATACTTGCTGGGAGAGTTAATTTGAAGTTAGATATTTTAGGACAAGTAACGACTAGTCCTCGATCGGGGAGTCCGACCAAGGGCCGAGAGTTCTGAGTCAGCAATGTGGGAAGAGTGCTATCATGACGAATGTAGAGGAGTGTCGTCACAGACAAAAGCCTCAAGGTGGAGGTCACCAAAGTATTCCCATTGCGCATTCGCTTGTTAGCAAATGCGGGTGAAGCATTCGTGAGAAGAAATTATCGTTGAACCCGTGGGGTTGCTCATGTGTCCTGGGATTCTTGTACATCCAGGGTACGGTCGAGGGAGGGGTGGTTCCTTGGTCTTATACGTCTGCATGGAGCCATTGAATGAGGTGGGGTGCCCTGGGAACGGGCATCAAGGTTTAATGGAGGAGGTGGCATGAGTCCAACAGTCGAAGAGCAATGGTGGTGATGGCGTCGTCAGTTCCCCCTTTCTGCATTAGGGCCCAAATACAGGAAAGGAAACGCTGTTATTGCGGGATTGGAGTCTATTCTCATGTGGGGGGGGGGGGTGGTGATGGATGAGGGCAGTGTCACATCTTCCGTGCCTTTGAGACACAGCTGGTGGCAGCATTCACCTCAGAGGCGCTGTGCTTGCCTAGAGAGGCGAATGTTGGAAGGGTGAAAGCCGAATGAAGAGAGGAGGCAAGAGCGACTGACTAGACAAGTCGCTTGAGAACAGAAAGATGAGAATGCTTTCGAGCAAGCACTTTACAAGAGGGCTAAGCATGCGCAGTTGGATTGGCAAGCTGGGCAGATCATCGCGACTTAAACTCCTCAGCGGTAAAAGAGCATAAGAGCAAAATTTGACAGGTATATCATACTTCCAGCAACAAGAAATAAAAGCCTTAAACTTTTAGGCTAACATTTAGGCCATGCAGTTAAAACAGGGATGCACTAACACTGCATCAGTAATTCGATGTGTTGTATTGGTAGGTTACTGAGGGAGGATAGAAATGTGCGACTGATGTCAGCAGTTGGAAAGGCAGACATACCAGCAGGATACTAGTAAAAAGTCTGAATGTGTGATGTACTTAAAAAGTATATAGCACATTACATTTTTTTTTTAAATAATGAACCGTCTCGTTACTACAATATAGCAACTCGGCCAGAAACTTGTGGCGATAATAAGGAAAGACCAGTTGAGGAGTTTTCGTTTGACGCTGATATCGTATTTGTTACTGGCTTTTACATTTGTTATATCTACGAACACCTTATTTTACGGTTAATTGAACAGTAAATTTGGGGGAGGGGAGATAACGTACTGCACAGAGGGCGTGTGATATTGATTATTTAAATTTATTTACTCTTGTTATTTGGTACGTCTCAAACGATAAAATAATAACACGAAGTTGAATAAGAGTCCAGACTAAAATCTTAACACTACAGTGTCATGTGGCCAGTTTTTGTTCGTTTGCGCTTGAAGGAACGAAGAGCAGTCTCCATTAGTTCATGAACCTTTTCCTGGAAAAGTGGTATGTTGAAAGGGTTGGCGGCGAGGGACGGAGGTGGTGTAATAGAGCGGCGTGACGACCGCGAAAAAGAGAAATCGGCCCCTCCGAAGGACAAGGATGCTTTTGCTTTTCCGCTCAGTTGAAACTTCAGTCGAGAATAAGCCTCCTTGGTTTTGAAAAGATCGGCTTGGAGCGTCCGCAGGTCGGACAAGGGCCGAGCCTGGCCGCATTGAATGGGAGATATAGTGGACGTGTTGAGAGTAGTTTTGTCAATCTCCGATGGCTCACAGGAGAGGGACCATGAGAGCGGTCGTCGGCCGAGTGAGCATGGTCGCCAGGTGACCGTGGGCAGTCCGCCGATAAGGTGGAGAATCGTGGCAAGTGCGGTATTGGATCTTCTACTAAAAGTTCAACAGACGATGGAGACGGGTAACCACTCGGGCCAACGGCTCCCTGGGCGTACCCTTGGCTCATGGCATCGAAGGAGGAAACACAAGGACCGCAGTTATCTCACACCAAGGTAGGTTTTAACCTTGTTTTCCTAGGAGAGAAACAGCACATCCGATGCCGTTGAGATGTAACAAAAAAAAAGATGAACTCCAGCCGCTGACGGCGCTTTAGAGAGGATTAGCAGAACGGATGTGCAGTGGGTCGCGAGACTGGAAAAGCAGCCAAACAGCAAACGACAAAGCAGAAGGAAAACGTTAAAAGCTCAGGTAATGCATATTTCTTCAGCATATAGAAAGTCAATTTTGTTTTGGGGGGAGGGCTTCTTCTCAGAGTCTTAAAATTCCCCGATTGAAATAATTCAGTGGAAAAGGGCCCCGAGATTACACTTGCATTCCAACTTTTAAAAAATCTAGTTGTGGTTCTATATACAATGAGGAAATAGTTCTTGTCTATAGTTTAAAAAATTGAGGGTAAAAAAGCAAATTTAAATAAAAATTAAGAGAACAAAATATTAGGTGGATGAACTAAGATATAGTACAATTATCCAAAATAAATTACTTAGTTCCACAATGCAGAAATCAAACAGCCAGGTTTACTCCAAACTGCTGAATTTTCAGCAGTTGTTATAAGCTGCCTCTTCAGGAAAAGTGAAGAAATTATCGGTGTTTGCTATTATCCAAACTAATTGGGACGGAGGGAGTTTGAGAACGATATTCATTGTTATTATTATTTATTTATTTATTTCACAATCGGACAACAAAATGATCCATGCATAAATCAACAAATGTAGGTTTAACTGGCCTAAGCCATACAAATAATCTGACAATTGGCAAACCCAGCCAAAGGTAACAAAAAAAAAAAAAGTGTTAAAACAGTGTTAGCCGTCAACTGCATTGTCTCCATACAACACGGAATGCCACATATTCATGGTACTCCCACTTTGACTAGCAAAGTGAGTAATCGTGTGTACAAGAGTGTTGGTGGATACCAGCACCCCTGAGCGGAAGCCCCAAACTGCCTTCCTCCTGATAGCAGTAGCCTCTCCACCAGCAGTTGACTGGCGCTTGACCATGCTGGCCGACCATGGACCCGTCTCACGGCATTATTGTAGCAAACAGGAAGCTTGTTCATGCTGGCTTTTCAATAGTCAATCCACAAGCTGCACGTGTACAGGCTTCCACAGTAAGCTTTCAGCAGGCGGTTCTTAACAAAAATGTCACAAGTGCCAAATTTAGCTGCAAGTGTGTTCCCAGCAATGCACGACACTGCCGGCAAATGACCGCGTCATCACGTAGGTCCTCACTGATGATGTGCCCCAGATACCTAGCACTTTGAACATACTTCACCAGCTTGCCAGCTAGGAAGATCTCTGGTGGGGTAAAGTTATTCTATCCACGACTTTTGGGAACAACCACCAGGCAAACGGATTTTTCAGGGTTAAAACACAAATCCAGCTGAGCTGCAACGAGTACACAGTATTCAGTAACGTTTGAAGGGACTTGGCGGAGGGGCACAAGACTGTATACAAGACTACAGAAAAAAAAATTCAGTAATGGAATGAATCCAGAAACAAAGCAAGCTGACTGCTTATTACTTCTCTAAAAATATAAAGAAAATTTCTTAATATTTTCTATGGGAATTTGGATGATCAGGGTGTTTAACAATCACAGGGGTGCTGCACACAGTACCAGCTTTTTTCACATACCCACTTTTCAGTTTTTTCCCATTTTTCACATACCTGTTTTTTTTTTAATTTTTCACGTACCTGGTTTCACTTTCGTATCACTATTTCTTCATTTTCATATATCGCCTCTTTCACAATTCTTTAATACAAATTTTTCGTTTCCAATAACCATTGTGTTCTCTGTATAATTTCACTCAAAGAGCGAAAGCGACTATGCCCGTAAACCAACCAATTTTCTTTTGTGTATTCTACCACAGGCATGCCTACGTAATTCTGGGCCCAAAATTAGGGCGGATAATTTGATTGTTTTTACTTAGTTTGTGCGTTTTGCCTTTTTTTCACACCACTATCGTATTTTTCACATTATTATTTACCCACTGGCAAATTTTCACATTTTTCCACATCGGCAGCATCCCTAATTCAGAGTTCGGACAGTAGATGTTCTGCTGTACTAAAATACCCAAACATTTAAGTTCTGAACCCATTCGAAGAACTCCATACCGTCTAGGGTATTAATAGGTTTTGTTAACATTTTTTAAACAAAAAACTACTGCACGTAAGAAGTAAAGTATATTCTGCTTACCTTTTCCTAAATGAGTGTTAATACTCATGTACCTCGCTGTCCCAGTCAGGCTTTTATGCTCTCGGTAGGGTATATGTTTGTTGGTCTCTGGGTCTATGTACTCTTTGGCTAAGCCAAAATCAATTATGTGAATTACTTTCTCTTTCCTGTTGGACTGCCTGCCTATTAAAAAATTCTCTGGCTTCACATCTCTATAAATCAAGTGTTTGGAATGGACATATTCTATTCGGTGCAGCTGCAAAGAAATGAAACAACATTAAAGTGGTACAGTAAAAGATTATGGTGAATTTTAACTACAGAACTTAAAAATTGGAGAAAAAGGAACACAAACGTTAACTTTTTTTTTTTTTTTAAAGGTCACGTAGCTTATCCATGGTTACACCTGCACCCCTTCTCCAAATGAAATGGCTCAGCACATTTACGGATGTACTTTTTGCAACGTTCACAAACATTTTTTCGTATAGAGAATTTTAACAGATTCTTTGAAGAGGAATATACCTGCTTAATGAAACAAAAAACTTAAACTCTAGCTTAAAATTAGTTTTTACTATTCTAAAATACTTACCTTCAGTGTGTGCTTAAATCACACTGATTTGGCTGTCTATTTAATCACTCCGATTTGGCTATTTATGCCCGATGCAATTTAAAACTCAGCCCATTTTAAACCGCCTTTAAGATTAGTTTAGCTAATCTTCCCTAGGGTTGCTAGTGTGCTTCCCTTATATACTGGGTATCGTACCCTGCTTATTAACTTCACTTCGACCGTTTAACACACGATTAGTAGGGTTCGTGAAGCGGGGAGGATGGGTGGGTTGTACATAAGCATTTTAGGATAGTAAAAATTAATGTAAAGCTAGTTAAAATGTACGTTTCTTACTAACAACAAAATACTAACCTTCAATATGTGCCGACTTTGTCCTATTAGTTAGTGGGACAGCATGAACCCGCTAAGCTTAGGAGATTTCTACCTCACTCATCATTTCACACTTAACACTTAATGAAAAAACCCGCCCTTTTAAATCTACAGGAGTTTTCTGCTCTCGAAATTATTCGCACTCTGTGCACACTGCGAACTGTTTACTTAACATCATCGTGGCAGAAGCTCTGTTCAAGACAGAGACGTGCACTTGCATTGTGCGAACGGGTATTCTCTTGTACCTTGTTAACGCACTGCGGCAGCTTGTTAGTAAGAGTAAACTTTCATTAGAACGTGAAAACCTTTCATACTCACATCATTGCACTGGCTACATCTGACCATTCCCCTTTGCGCACAAGACATTACATTGACATACCACACTTTCCAAAACTTTTCACCATCTAGCACATCGAGTCCATTCCCATCACTCCCCGTGAAGAAGACTTTCCATTGAAAGCGAGATTACCCGCGCGGAAGGTGGGTAAGACCCAGGTCCTAGGTAGAACCTATCACCTATCCCCCAATTTGATAAGAGCCGTGGGAATTAGGAGTTGCACGCCGCCCACAGAGTCGACTTGAAGAAATAAAGGAGTTGGTGGACTGTATCATTCGTCAGTCTTTTGACTTTTTTCCAGGAACTGCAGTTTTATCGGGGAGGTGTTGAATTACCCCGGATGGGCCCGTCCGTCCGTTCCCTTGGGATTAATGATTGGCTCTGAAGGGCCTTGGCACAACTTAGGGTCACAAATTCAACGTTTTGAATCCAACCGGGAATGTAAAGGTAACACCCGAACAACTCATTGTTGCCTTCCCTGGACAATCCAGCTAGCCTCCTATGTCTTCTTGCTGAAGTAAGATCCATTACGAAAACTGATTTCAGAGAAAATCCAGGCTCGAAGCCCTTTGAATGGCCCATAGGAAACGCTTACAAGTTTGTTAAAACTGACGGCGAAAGCTAGATAAGAAAATAAGTTCTTGAACTTTCATTTTTGAATGGCAGCATCAGACGAAACATAATTTTTCTGATGATCCCTTCGGATTTTCCCATCCAGGAAAGACTGAATTAATAGCCAATGATAGGCTTTGAAGTGGAGAAAGGCCTTTAATTAACCGATTTGAACAAGGGTATGGACGAAATACCATTCCTTTCAACGGAGAAACTTACTTTTCCATCTTTTTCTGTTTTTCTATAGGTCAGTCTCATTGGCAGAGAAGATGCCTGTCTGTTCCACTACTGAAAACCATCATCTTGTAGGTCGGTTGCCATAACTGCCAACCGTGAGGACAAAGAATGTTGGGTCCCGAGTGAGTCACCTTTCCATAGTGATGTACACAGACACTGGAAGGGGGACTGGCCCCTTCTAAAAGGCCATTGGGTCTGGAACCTGGAGTTGCCTCCCAGGGGTAGAAGACTTGCATGACCTATCCTTAAAATTTCCGGATTGTGTCAGGACTGCATCCAGCAAGGAGAATGGACATAAAGTGAATGCAATTTTCCTGCCCACACATGAGACGGTGTTCCTGCCCAAGCATACGGACGGGAAAGGGGGATCAGAAATTAGGACAGCATTCACATAACGCCTGATACCGTGAAATCTGCACTCATCTTTCCGTCCTTACCTCCCTAATCCGCAAAAGGGCTGCGACAAAGGGTCTGCAAAGAATGTGGCGGGTAGTGGGTTTCACGAAGATAAACGTTTTAGGATAAGTAACAACTATGTTTACGTTTCAAACTGTCGTTATTACTGTTACCCGAAAAAACTTAACTTTATTTTAGACGACTTTATCCATTAGGAGTTTGGTCAAGCTGACCCATACAGCACATATTTTTTTATTCCATTCACTTTCCCCCAAAATGCTAATACGCGCCACAACCCAACATAGTGTCAAGTACCACTAACCTACAGGGTTCTCCGCCAGAGCTTATTGGTTGGGGAGAATCGCTCCTGCAACAATGCAATGCCCTTGGGTATTGGTAAGTGTTCGTCCCTCAAGTCTCTGAAGTAGTGGCTTACAAATTACAATTTCGGACGTCAGGACACCTGCGGCAAATACCAATGAAGCAGTGAAGGCTCAGAGTTTATGTAAACAGTCAACTGAGCCCTTTTAGGCCCATTACGGCAGACAATCACTGCCGTATTGGCCGTGGATACGTTTCCGGTGTTAGATACCCGCTTATGTTTCCGGTGTTACTTTATTTACCGACAAAAATGGGGAGTCTTAGTTTGTGGGACTTACTTCCCTTCAGATGATAGAAAATTTCAGTGAAATGGGGTGTCTTCTTAGTAGCTTACAGGTAGAATCGTGAGTCTAATAGGTCACTGCACGCATTCCTCGTCTTCCTTCCCCACTAAAGATGTGAGAGCTTAAATGATTAGAGGTCGGGTGAATTCCTCTGGATTTGTCCTAGACTCGGGATTGTAGAGTACAGATAGCTCCTGAAAACGCCTTTGAGAACCGAACGCATTCCTTACTCTAAACGAGGGCTACAAGTTCGCCTTAGCATGTAGCTGTGGACATGACAAGTACACATAAGATTTCCTGAGTGAGATGTAGTAGGTGTGTGTCCCGTAAGAGGGAGGGGGGGGGGGGGGGTGGAGAGTAGGTTTGGCACAACGAAGGTGCCAATTTCCAAAGGCCTGCATTAGCTTCCATTTTGCCGAATTACCAGCTACAGCCCTTGATGTCCATGACGGCCAATCCCAATGAGAAAGGTTCCTCCAGGTAGTTTAACTATTACGGATGGGGAGCAGGGATCCATCCTGCTAGAATCCCACAATTCAAACCATATTTTTTAACTTTGTCTCGTATACCTTAAATGTAGAAGATGTATAGACAGTGAATTATTCTTTTAGCGACTGCTGAGGAAAACCCTGAAGAATCTAGGCTTCTAATCAAATCTCCAGGAGTGAAGAGTAATGCTGCCAGGATGAGGGAACCATGTCGTCATGCTGTGTTGTAAAAAGTAGGTCGTCCAGGTTCAGAGTTTGATGAGGTTTACGAACCACACCACGTCGGTACGTGGGAGCGATCAGGTAGAAATTCTCTCATGCGAGAACCTTTTTCCGGAAGACTGCCTGTAGGACGGAGAATGGCGTGAACAAAAAATCCTCAAATTTTCTCCCAGGATATGATGAGGGCTCTGTTGCCCAGGCTCGTGGGTTCAGGTATGGTGGCACAAAGTGTGTTATTTGAGTGTTCCTGGTCCACTAGGGGTTTTCCGCCCATTTCTCTAAAAACATTTGGCTCACTGAGGACGCAATTGGGATTTGGTGGCTCCACAGTAGTTCACCTGCCGTTATGTTCAGTTTGCATGTAATGTGCTTGGGAACGAGTATTACGCAGGACTAGAGTAAAATCTGGAGAAGTCCTGATACTTCGTTGAGATGGTTCTCTAACCTTGCAGAAACGCATCCGTGAAACTGTTGTAGGACAGATGAATGAATCGGGATTTCTGTCCGAAGATTGGATGCCTATCACCATTAGAGTTCAACCTTTGGGAGGTTTTCCAGAGAAATACAGTCTTCAGAGCTGGTCCGAGGATTCCATTTCTCCTTCTGGAACCAATGGAGGCTGCATGCTCTCTTAATACTGTGCTACACCAGTGATGCCATTGAATCTATTTCGCCTGTTGTTTGAAAGTCTTCTTGCCATTACAAATTCCTGGTAAAGCAGAGGGAGTGTAATAGATCTGAAATCTGTCCTGAAACGGGTCGACTAGAATTTGTGTATATCTGAAAACGAGAATTTATTCCAGCAGGTGTTCCTAATCAACCAATCGCCCAGGGAGGCATGCGTCTTTATCCAGTATTGAAGGAATTCTAACACTGGGCAAAGGAGTGGTGTTACTACACGGAACACTGGGTGGCACCTTTCTCAGAAGCATCAAAATTCATTACAAATGTCCTTCCGATACTGTCCTAATCCTCCTCTTTTTAGGGTTTCCACTCTGTGGAAACATTTCAGAAGACTACCGTTAGCAGAGCTTCAATAACTGGTAAAGCGATGCAGAGATTCGTATTCAAACGGACATACTTCGATGGAGAATCAAACACGCGATTTCCACGCTCACCAGCGACTTGACTACATTGGGGGAAGGAGTTATCACCGAATGAGCGCATTGTTGGGCCAGATGGTCATTGATCCTCCCTTCGCTAACATGAATGACACGAAAGCTCGCCAGCACGTTTCAAGCACTTGTTGCATGGTGGACATTATATCGCTGTGATATGTCCGTCTTAAAATCTGCCATCATAGAAGAAGCATTTCAAAGCATCGGCAATTGACGGGGAACTTCCATCTGTATAAAAATGACCAAATGACCAAAGTGACCAAATAGTGCTGGACGAACTTAGATTCACGTCACTTCCAGCTATTTTGCTTGACGGAAGAATTGGGAGTTGGTAGTTCATCACATGATGCTTCCTCTGTGCTCGGATTTTTTTCTTCTCAATAAAAACCCATCGATTGATTGCATGGAACTGATACCATCGCACGGATTAGACATAAAATCACAACTATGTCATCTACAGCAATACTTGTGATGGTCATCGGCATCACACTTGGCCACACCGTACACAGTTTATTTTATCCCTTGTCTGGAGGCATAATAAAAGAAATCTAAAGTTCCCAGAACATAAATGGCATGACCACAACCTTGGCTGTCAAATGAAAAGTTAGCAACGTGGGAAATAATGGTGCTGTGTCGCAGCGGTATGCCACCTGGTGGGAGAACCAGGAGGTTACAAGACCCTTTCAGCAGATAATTTAACAGATTGGAGCATATTTTAACGAAAATAGCTAAAATTAAGTTAGGCGTTTTTGGATAACAGCAAAAACACCAGTTTCGATCAAAATTTTTACGAATTTGCGAAGATTTTTAGATCTTTACAACTATATTTTGTACTCTCCACATTTTCCCATCACAGCCGCTAAATGAAAAGATAACAATATTTTAAATGTGTACATCAGTGAAACACATCGACCTCAGACATAATAAAAACGTTCACAAAACTTACTAGCTGAATTGCTATCATCAAAACTGTCTTTAATGAAAATTTTCGACCACAGAGGTCAAACAAATCTTCTAAACTTGGCCCCAAAAGTTCCATCACTAAGGCGTTATACTTCCCGCAGGGACCAAAATAATATACTTCTGGAATACCATCTACACAGAATCAAATGGGAAAAAAACAGTTACTCTATAAGAACGAATGCACGAGCACTAACACCGAAATAGTTAAAATTGTTAGTTGAAGTTAACAAATACAATTCATCAGAATTCAGAATAAACACTTGAAAAATTTATCTAATTACAAACTTTTTTGTTAGTGCCCTCTAAAACCGTAAAGGGACTTTTAAATCACCCGTTCTATTAGCCATCTGACCCTTTACGGTTCTGGAGGGTGCCAACCAAAAAGCTTGGAAAAACTTTGCTGGTGCATCCCACTCCCCCCCCCCCCCAAATTGTGTGGTCGGTGTGCTTATGAAGCGGCCTCGCCGGTGTTGGAGCTTAGAAGCCTCTTGTAGCAGGCACTGACTCTGCAGTGCAGCTATCGCATGCTGCCATCAAGCTGCCTGGCTGGTGTCGGAGATCGGAGCAGTCCCGTGTAGCAACCTTAAGTGTGTTTATATCTATAGATATTTAAACTGACTTCATACTCTTGAACATATGTGCTACATACATTGTAAATAGGCAATGTCTGCTATAACAACTATTAAATTTTGTTAAAACCACCTTTTTGATCGTCGCGCTACTTGAAAATAGTACTTAATTCCCTTAAGTGAACTT
>JAHWFP010224136.1:41172-51894 GCA_023313725.1 Lithobius niger | reverse complement strand
TTAAGGCTTAATGGCGCATCGACAACCAGGTCACGTGTAGCTCATGGACATGACGCGACCGGAACTAAGCCATTTATCGCGAATACAACGCTACGTAGTTTTAGGCGTGACGTAACCATTATTCCATTACACAGACGAATGTAACTGCCAAACTGAAGGGTAAAAAAAAAGTCAGGTAAATAAAGAAACACAAAAAGCTGTAAATAAATTGCTGTATGTAAACCTTCTTTACAGGATTTGTTTTTGGTTATTTACTGGATCAAAGAGGATGATTTTTTTTATTTTATTTATTGTTAACTTTTACATATGCATTTTCCCGTTTTGTATTGTGATCTTGTGTGACGTTTTTACCGTCTTCCAATAAAATGTTGTTTTTCTCTTTTTTCTTTCTCCCTAGTCTTGCACTTAAAATTTATTTAAAAAAAAAAACACTGCATAACATGATCCAGGACTTCGCAGGTGTTAACATAAACTACGAAATAATAATAATAAAAAATAAGTATTGGTGACTCGCTCATGGAATTTGATCGACTTTTTCAGTATGTTACTGATTTGTATTTTTTTAATGAAAAATAAATAAAAATCAGTAAGATATTGATGAAGTCGATCGAAGTCCACGAACGGGAACTCAATGCTTTTTCTTTTTTTTTAAATTATTGATACATCAAATTTCGTATTCGTGAAAGTAAGTAGTGATTGAAAACCAAATGAAAACTTATAGGCTTGAACCAGTAGTTTCTTTCTAAACTAATAAAAACAATGATGTGAACAATAAAAGAGGTCTACGGTTCATAGAATACTACGCCACTCCGTTAAATGTAATAATAAAATCCATAAATTACAATGATACCCCTCTTCATCAAAATTCTTAGCAAGAAATTTACGTGCTGCAACCTAACCCTAAACGTAGCCGCTGAACAGTGACGGCACTAGGGGTGGGCTACGGTGGGCCATACCCGTGACCACCTAAATATGTCTTGCTCCTCTTCTCCTCCCCCCCCCCCCTCGGCTCTAATACTCAGACCATCACTAGAAAATAAAATAAATAAAAAAAAACTTAAAGGCCAAATTTAAAATCAAATTAATAAACTGAGCGTTTATATTTTTGTTTTTGTTATATTTATTTATTTACATTCTTGTTTAGCCAACTTTGCATTATGTGTGTTTTTGGGGCGTGTTTTACTGAAAGAAAATGGACTGCACTGAAGCTTACATTAAATTAAACGGAATAAAACTGCCTAATTCGGTTGCCTTGAAAAAAAAAGTTTATGGCCCACTCTATTTACAGATGAGTCCTCTGCCCCCCCCCCCTCCCCCCGGCCACCACCCTCAAACAATTCAGTCCTGACGCCATCACTGACACAGAAGCAGCGGAAACAACTGTGGATTGGATGGAGGGAGTTCCAGTTTTGACTACATACTTTCTTAGCAAAAATATTTAACCCTTGTCAATATTTGCAACCAATTTTCAATTTTCAAGGGCTTGGTAATTCCCAAAAAAATTAATAATAACTCAACAGAAACGAAGCACAGTGAATAAAGTAAGGGGGGGGGGAGATGGTGGTGCACTGACTAAAGTGGTTGTGAAGCCGTAAGTGTTTCTATACAAAGTGCGACACAATGAGAAGCACGTCAGCCGGCATTTTATGCAACGCCCACGTGCGCTTATTAAAAGCTGGAAGCCACCCGTTCAGTACAAGCGAAGGTAATAAAAATCTAATAAACATCGTTAACTCATATTACCATAGGAGTCGTCTATCGTGCTGCCGGTGTCGTAAAATTACTCATTTGGTCCCAACGCCGTCGATTCTAAACTCCGCGCGTTTCCCAGGAGCACCCGTCTCGTATCTTGGTGGGCTCTTTGAAAGGATTGTATATGGTATACTATAAAGTGTGTAAACGAACAAGCATTTTGTTGTTTTGAGGTGTAAACAGATAAAGCCTAAACTCCCCTCATACAGTCGTTGGCGGTCGTGATAAATGTACTTGTAACCAGCGCCTGATAACCGAAAATCTCGCCGCACGATGGCAGAGAATCAGGTTTCTGAATCGTTGCGGTCAGCAGTTTCAGAACGCGCGGTATAATTAAACGAACATTATTTAGGTAAATTAAATTGTGGCCCAACTCTCCCACAAACGTGATAGTACTTTAAGTTGTTTAAAGGGGAACTTCACTGTTAGGGCGCGTTTACGCAAGGACAATTTTCTCGCTTACTAGCTTTTACTTGGTCAATACAAAATCTGCTGGCTGCTTTTCGCCTTTGTCGGAGAATGCGGCTTTCGAGTTGTCTATACGTAGTAACCATGGCAACAACGCGGACGTAAATTTTCTCTTCGTGCCTCGCGACACGACGTACGATGCGTACAACATGACAGCGTGATTTATGACAACAAGAAAACAATTTTTACTGCAGTACACGACGACGGACAGATTCCTGAATACCGTCATTCGAAGGTTTGTCTTCGATTCGATAACTACGAAATGGACGCCATTTTGGATTTTGAATTCTCGCTGCGAGTAGATATTTATTCTGCCGTCGTTTGATCACTGCGAGGAGCTTGTTTTTTCAGCGAGAATAGCAAGATTTGGAAATAGCGTGAAATGGCAACAATGTTGTAGCAATGTTTAAAATGACTGTTGCACTTTGTTCTTTGTCCGTGTTACTATTTATAATACATTTAATTTGTTGTCTATTACTGCATTCATTTAATAGAAACGGGAAATTAATCGTAAATAAATAACGGTTGCCTAGCAAATAGCTTTCGGCGAGCGAGAAGGTCTCGTTGCGTAAACGAGCCCTTACAGTAACTCCAGGGAAGCTATTTGTTGGTCGATTCTGTAACTATACGCCTAACGCAATTTTATGGATGCAAAACGTTGTTCTTAGAATACGTAAGCAACCCAATTTTTTTTTCTTTTTTCGGTCTTTTGGTAGATAACAATGTCAAGACGCCGCAAGGACTTAGTAGTAAGTCTTATACCACTGACGAAATCAATAACGTTATTTCCTCACCCAACAACCGATTATGAAGTCGAAAAATCACCTTATATCACGCTTATTTTCACAATCCCACGAAATAACAAAATTTCAGCAAATGTTCGGTAGTCAGCAGTCCTGGAGGTGTTATGGCTCAAGCTCCACAACAACACAGCTCACTAATTCTTAACGACCGTTCGTCTGCTTCGAATATTGGGCGCGGCCTCCGGTATTTGTTGGGTACGTTGCGAATCTGGAGCGCGTTTGCCGTTATTCGTAGGGTTTGTCTCCCCACTTCTCACGCAGCAGGCGATTGAGTTCTTCACGCATCAGAAACTGAATTCCAGGGTTTGAGGGTCCCTGGATATTCATCAGCACAGCCTTCTCTCGGCTGTGGTGTTGAATAGCCAGGGATTGAAGACTTCTTAGACCATGTGACATTTTCAACCGATTATGGTTTGGTTCCTATTGTTCCAGAATGTTATAATTTTCCTTGACTCCGACTCAACTAGAAGTCCCCATTAATGGCTTAATAATTTTGAAATTTGTTCCAAACTCAACCTCTCACTCATTGGCAGTCGTCCCGCAAAGTTTCAAAGTGAGCGATCCTGAACACTGAACCACCGCCTGGTGAGTTTTCATCCTGAAGTGGAACGTAATGTGAGCGGATGATAAAATTTAGGCCCTACGCTCCATCGGTCTACTGCCATTCCGCAATTCCCTCACAAACGGTTGCACTGCTGCGCGCAATGAGACAATGAGCAATGAATGCAGCAACTGTACAAATCATAAACGAGCAATGCTTATTGATGACTGAAACACGGAATTTGCCGGACGTGACGCAGTGTTTAATTTCTCTGTGTGCTGAAATCTGACGTCATGACCGCTGTTTGTGCATAGGCTACGTAAAATGAAAAATCGGTTTGATATTTATTTCTGAGTAAAAACATAAGCACAAACCAATCTTTAACTGCGTGTTCACTTTTTTGTTTTGTTTGCGTTACGTTTAGACTGTCCATTTTAACAAGAAAAAAGAAAAGAAAAAAACTATTCCCTGTGAGCACTCATTGGCGTGTTCTATTGCCCTCTGGTCATCACGTTTGTTTAAACATATACCTCATTTGCAATTACAAACAGCGACGAGGTTTGGTCAGGGCTGACTGAGATAGATGCTCGCTCGTAATGGCTTGCATTCTGTAAGGGCGACGATATATATTCGCTAATGTCCGTTTATCATTAAAGAGTTGACAGGTAGTGCGATAATATTTATTCTCACTTGAAATTTTACATAGTTACGGCATGTTGGAATAGTTTCGGTTCACCAAAAACCACTGAATCGCCATTCTCTGCAGTATTTTGCTATAAACCGAAAGAATTTAAGATATTTTCCTCGAAACTTTGGCCATTTCGTGGCCCATGCAAACTCCGGACATTAATATAAATTTTGGTTTGAAACGGCTGGCGCCAACAGGCTGCGGCATAATGTAAAGATAATCCCCTTGGGGTCAGCCTGGGAGACCACAATTATCTCCAATTAAGCTGGCGAATTCTAGCAAATAACAATTAACACAGCAGAATAATGAAATTAATGTTACTTTCGAAGCGTAATTGCTATATAATAATACAAATTGTGTTGGTGAAAGTTCTGGTTAAATTTTAAGGACGAACACATCGGACCAGCACAAAGCCGGCAACATGTATGTATTCATACGTACAAGACAGACTCGTATCGGTATAATGTACAGAAAAAAAGTTTAAATAATGATAGCACAAAGAACGTTTGCATGTGCAATACGGTTATATGATAACACGATAAAACTATGCAAATATTTATACATTAGACAGGAGTAAAACAATACGTACAAAATGAAACCCATAGGCACTCCCCCCCCCCCCACCCTAAGTTTTCTGTACCTTTTGATATTTTTTAACCTTTGTTGGTTTTATGGGGGAAAAAACGTTCTGAAGGGTCGCGAAATTGAGGGCAAAAGTGTCCCTAAGCCCCTGAGTCAAAGAAAAAATAAATATAATTGCAGCCTCTCGTAACCGTTTTCAACATTTTTCAAATTTTAATAGAACAATTTTCAACAAATTTCTCTGCCTCTGGAGCAAGTCGTTGTTTAAAATGTGAAAATATTTCTCAATAATACCATTAGTCGTTTTCAAGGTTTGTACATACGAGACGAAACCATTTTCAAGGCTTTTTAAGGCTTTTCAAAGCTAACTTATAACCAATTTCAACGCTCTTTGCACAATTGACTCTCAAAATTACATTTTCAATTCCAGTATTTTGTTCGACTCCAACGTTGCCAGCGAGTGTGCTCTTAGTTTGCAGTTAACTGCTAAACCGTCGTAAGGAATGACGAACATTAATTTCTTATCACCCAGTTTAGACGATCTCAGTACTATACAACAATGCGTGTAACAATGCAACAAGCTTGATGCCTTCATCCCAGGCCTGGAGTACTGAGATCGACAAAGGGCTAGCACGCGCACAACAAAGAACGAATCGTGCTGACGTTGTTTTGCTCAGAAAGCTTGACAATGTAACTGTGCGTGCAACAATGTTTACACAAAAAATCAATCTTAATGCCAATTTTCTCTTCAGCGGACAAGGACGACCATAAATGCGCTTTTCAATTGTTATGCGCGACTGGGTGATAAATAGGTTATTACCCGCTTTTCTCGTACTGGGCCCAACAATGGCTCGACATTGTTAATCTTAGTACTCGGAAAGCGGGTAATAACCTATACTTCCTTCCCCAACGGACAAGGTAGGAGGAAGAATACATAAACTAACAGCCAGTAGAAATTTATTTGCTCAGCTGCCCCTTCTGGCAAAATATTGCTTGTACTGCACGGCACCTCTCTCTTTCTGTCTCCAGTCCAATTCGAGAGGAGCATCGTTCGCAGACGAAATGTATTCGGCTGACAAATTATTTCTACTCATTTATTTAGTTTTATACCTAAATTAATGTTATTGTTATGGCACTACCTCGACAGCAGAAGATTTGGAGAACAACTCACCTTTAAATGGCATCCACAGCGTAGAGATGATCGTGGGCCTCCTAAATACAGAGGGCCACAGACGCGTCAAGTTTGAATCGTTCTCGATTGAATTCGACCCATCTAGAAGAGTGCATACAATTATGTAGACTGTAGTTCACACGTTTCTTGCTGCCTGACGAAGATAGGAGGACTGAAAATATTTATTTTTCGTGTAATGCCTATCGAAATTTCGCAATACTGATGTGATGGGTATTGACATTTTTTTTGAGTTTGAGTGTCTTTTGTTTACTCGACATTAATCTCGTTCCAAACAAATTACACATTTCAATGCCCCGACAACTAAAATTCTAATTTTCAAAGTTTTTCAAGCCTTGATTTTTCGGTTTTCAAATTTATGGCTTTTCAAAGAATTCAAGGCCGTGTACGAACCCTGCGTTTTGGATAAAACTAAGTAAAAGGTTTGATACGTTTTTTTCCCATTTCGATGGTCAATTTAACAAAAATTTTCTGCTCCCATCAGGGATGGGAACGCTCCCTCCCGTAACCCGACCACTACCTGTTGTTAAGGCAGTTTGTCGTCATTCGACAAATTATTATTTTTTGTTTGCAGTGAGGGCAACAGTTTAAACATATATTTTCTTTTAGGAAAAGTTCGCTATTCTTGGAAAATAACGCGAGGAAGGCGGGAGGGAGTTCCGTTTCCTGAAGTTTAACACTTTCAACGGAACTACGGCGGCTTGCATGCCAACATCATGACTAAAAAAGGCACATGGCTCACATCAAACTTACATCTGTAGCTGTGCACAAACTATTCGGCCAATTGTTCTGTGAACGGTAGGAGATAATAATTATTAGCAGACGGAAGAGGAGGGGGCATTAACACTTTCAGTGCCAGAAGGTACTCTAGAAGGACGCGATTTTTAAAGATCGGTAACGCGATTCGATTTCGCACCCTACTGGCTCGGAGACCACGTCCTTGAACATAGGGTTATGCTTTGGTCTTTACTCTCGGGTTTCCAGATGATCCTCGTGAAGCTTGGGGAGGGGGGGGGGGGGAATCTAGCTTTCCGGCGTTCTGCAATTGTAAACAAATGTTTTGTATCCGGTAAACAACCTTATAAAGATATGGGCTTTAGGGCTTTGTTCGACCGCTACTCGAGTATGCAACCACAGGTTGGTCCCCCCATCTTCTAGGTGACATTGATTTAATATTTTACAAAGCGACTACATGGCCTGCGTGACCGCGACTACGGTCCTCGGCTTGCTAGGATAGGACGTTATCTCTTTGAGCTTTGAAGAATCCGCTTTGACCTCCTTTTTACAGATAAAAAATCTTACGGGGATTGATTGCAGTAAACCTCCATTTTTGTTTTATGTGCTCCGTTCCATTAACTAACTGTGGAGGCCATGCTTGGAAGCTGGCAGTCCAGCCCTCACGCACACATTGTAGCCATAATTTTTTCTCTGTCCCTGTTGTTACTATTTGGAATTCCCCCGGGACATCCACAGTGGATCAGCCCACAGTGCATGGTTTTCGTCGTATGCAGGAGAGTGCCGAACCTACAACCTTACCTGAGGCGTCCACTCGTTGAATTTGGTTAACACGGTTGTCACTCTATGAGTCTCGCCTACATTTTTTCCCTTTTACTGTCATTAATCACTATCCTCGCGTTGCATGCTCGGTGTTAGAGGTTCATCGCCCTTCCGTGTCCTTCCACTAATTTTTGATTAGTAAATTTATTTATTTATTTATTTATTTACTAAGGATTAATGGCGCGCCGACAGCTCGCTTTCGTCCCATTTTGCGTGTTTGCGTTTTCATATGTAGGCTGCCTAGCGTCCGCATTTATTTATTTATTGAATCAGTTAATCATTTGTTAAAATGTACACGGGTAAAAATTGATGATTTTTAATTGAAATAAGCAAATGTACAATTGTTAAAATTGCATCTGTTTAAGTGCTGTTGTGCCTTACGAATCATAATATGTAAAAACGTTAAGCACAACAGTAGTAAAACAGATGCATTTTTCTCAATTGTACATTTGCTTATTTCAATTAAAAATCATCAATTTTTATCCGTGTACATTTTAACAAGTAAAGTGAAACTTCAATCATGTAACCATTTTTTAAGGCACACTTGACGTTTTTTGTTTGTAATCTATTTATTTATTTATTGAATCAGTTAAGTTGCGTAGAGCACATTTTCAAACAAAGCAGTTTGCTCTACTGAATTTCCAACCATAGTCTTCTTTTATAAATCGCAGTATTACCTATGTCGAGAAATGTCCTCAACAACAATTCTGCTTTCGACTGTACCCTTTATTTCTCTTCTCTATACTCTGTTCCACATTATGTTTGCAAGAAATTTACTGTATGACGCCATGTTTTCTTCCACTATGAGTGCAAAAACATGTCTCTATCACGCTTGTAGACTCTACACAGTTACTATTAGAGTCTACGAGTGGGACATTTACGTGTTTTTTTTTTTACTCGTAGTGGAAAAAAACATGGCGTCACACAGTCTGTTTTCTGCAAACATAATATGGAACAGACTATAGCTCTGATTTTCTATGTATTTCCCCGTTTCTCATTTCCCAGCCAACATCAAAACAGTATTGACCTTTGTTTTCGACCGGTAACGAGCCAGTGACCCTACTCTGAACGCGCAAACGCTAAAACAAACGAGGTGTGATTTATGGTGCCCGTAACTACAAAAATGAGAAAGCGGGTAATAAACCGTTCCATTGTGAGTGGAGGAAGGGGGGGGGGGATGTTAGAGAAAACTAAAAAAAAAAACAAGGTCAAACCCCCGGCCCCCCCCCCCCCCCCCCATTTCCTCCACCAAATAAACAAGAAAACATTTAATTTCTAGCATTGTTTTTGTTTCTACGTTTGATAAGGAACTTTCACTAAGACAGTTTCGTTGCTCAATCAAGACGATGGTAAACCAAAATTGCCGGCAAACAAATGTATGGGCTATTCCAATAAATGATAAATATAGACTTTTCAAAACAGTCTTGATCTTTGATCGATTTCTACAACTGTAGTGGTACGACAGGGACTCGTCGTCTTGTCGCGCGCGCACCACATGGATATAGAAAACTACACATATAATGAAAGGGGTGGAACCAGCCAGAAGTCATTTCGTAGAACAATCCATACATGTATTGAGCATTATTAAGTTTTACGCTTACGCGCTATTATCATCACTGGAACTCGCGCTGCACGTCTTTACTGATAACCTGCCTCACGTTCGAAATCATTATTTGTACTCGCACCTTGTCCAGAACGATCTGAGAAGCGTTTTAGCAGCGAGGTAAAAAAAAAAAAGCCCCGGCCATTACCGGAAGTTGACTGGAATAGCAAAAACTGAAAGCTTCTTAGATCGCTCCGGACAACGTAGTGGCACAAATAATGACGAAGAACGTGAGACAGATTAACAATAAAGACGCTCACCGCGATTTTGATAATAATAGTGATTATAAAAATAAAAATAAATTTAAAAATAACGGATTGTTGTACGATATGACTTCTAGCTGGTTTTGCCTGTTGACTCATCCTGCCTCACCTCCTGCCAACGTGAATATTGGACGACCTGATGCTGGGACTGATGACCCAGCATCTTGATTCCCTTGAGCTGAGCTTGGATGACGATCTTAAGTGTGCCCTGCCTTTATTCTTATACTCACTCACTGTATTGTTATGTATTCTGAAATCAAATCAATTGTTAAGCATATGCATTGCCTAACCAACGTATTGTTAGTTTAGGTAATCACAATAATATTACATTCCAAGCCCCCATTCCACCCCAATCTTCCGTAAGTAATCTTTGGCTTTTTAATTAGAAATTTATTGTCTTTCCTCCCCAATTTCCCTAGTCCTCCACACTTCAGTCATCATGTCCCTGTTATTCATTTGTATTTATTCATCACATTAACAGTTATTAAGAGCTTGTTTGGTTAAGTCGTGGCAGGCGAAGCAATGTGTAAAATCTTACATTGAAACATCAAATATTGAACCCAACCAAATGTTTTATTAATTATTGAATTTCGTACATTGAACCATCCCTATACTTTAGTATTATCACGTTAGGGTCGCCCACTCCCCCGAACCTCTACACACCTAGTCTGTATGCATGCGGCGCGCGAGTGACGACACGACGATTCTGTGTGAGTGGTACAGAAAGGAATAATCACAAGTGAAGCATATTTTAGTTATCTGCAGCTTTATAGCCCTTCTTATCTCACGATGTTTTTTGAATAAGGATTTTACGAAAGTCGGAAATGACCCCATATTATTATGTTCTATCAAGGCTTTGCTTGTGAAAGAATTAATCTCGCGTTGTCTCAGAGCAGCCACTAGCTTTTGCATTCTCGCAGCTAAATCACCTCAAATTCCAACATGGCGGCGGTTTTATGCCTGCCGCCTCCCAACGAAAACGGCAAATAACGTGAGTTCAGAAGCGATTGGGAAAATTGTTTCGCCATGAGGAATTCTTTATATTATTGGCACGGATTATAAGACTGCAAGTATTTACTCAAACGATGTGGGATTTAGCTAATCCATTTAGCGTTGTTACCATGGTAATGTCACCTTTGCCGATCGTGATTGAGTTCTATAGCTGCGAGAATGCAAAGGCGAGTCACTGCGTAAATGCGCTCTGACACATGCGCTCATCAGGCTAGATGAGTTGACTGGTGCAAACTTGAGAATTACCCTGGGTTATTTACCTGAT
>JAHWFP010224136.1:23556-36172 GCA_023313725.1 Lithobius niger | reverse complement strand
GGGGGGGGGTCTAAATTGCCAGAACAAAGCGTTACGTAATTTATGAACGCTCCCCAATGGTGCAATAAATGCAGACAAATCATTAAATCCTGTCAAAGCGATGTAAAGTGTGGTAATAAAACAGTTATAACATGGATTTTTCAAAAAAGGGCCGGTATATAAGTGATTTAAAGCACACTTTTGGTGAAGCGACGTCCTCGGAGCTGTGTAACATTCTCGGGGGGGGGGTCCGCCCCCTCGGACGATTCCACAGCTTCTCGTACGTCGCTTCACCAAAAGTGTGCATTAAATCACTTATACTGGCCCATTCTTGCAAAATCCACGCTATAACCGTTACTTAAACATTTACCAAGCGAACCAATTTTTTTTAAAAAATAACCTCAACCCTAGGACTGCACTGATCTGAATGTAGAGGCCATAGGGAGGAAAGGATAGCAAAGATCACAGCAAAGCTTGTAAGGTTGAACAGGTGTGCGTCGTACCCTACATATCCCAAAGAAGACACAAAGGTACGTGTTTGTTTGATGTGTATTTTTATGTGGCTCCAATCCAAACACGGGCATTTGCTATTGTGGTCTGTGCGTTTCTCACTTTTGTGACTGTCCTTGTATTTGTTTCTAAACAATAATAATAAATTCGTTTCGTTCATTCACTCATACAGGTTAAAGGTGGAAGAGAGCCACGGGAGGGAACAAAAAGTTAATGGTGAACGCCCGTTAGAGGACGTTGAAGGGGAAGGGGGGGGGGGGGCAAGCTAAATATAAACAAAGCTAATACCTAAACAAGTACTTTAGTATAATGCTGATCAAGTGAACAAATAAATAAACTTAGCTGCCAGTAAAAGGATCAGCAACCCAAAACCGCTAGCTACATAAATGCAATGAATTAAATCAGCACACGTAAATTTAAATGAAAGAAAGTTCAAATCAGTACGGAACACAGGCCTCACAGTTGTGTTGGTAAGCATATAAATCGGAGCATACTAACCTGAAATTTGGCACAGATATGCAGTTTTGTATGACAAAAGATACTGGATATAGGGCCAACTTGGAACCATGGTTTGTCGGCCACCGTCTTTGAAAAATGGGGCCGGAAAACAGTTTTTCTCAATTATTTCCGTAACGGTTCACTCTATCACATTTTCCTTTAGAATAAACTTGGAAGAGGACAAAATGTCCAACAAGAAAGGCCCGTATCATTTTCTTTGTAACTTCAACCGTTTTCTTAGAAATGCGTAATGAATATTTTGTCGGCCTTTCTAACTGTTGCATTTAAGTCACTGGTAGTTATTTTTCTTTGTTACTCTGTTACTTGTGCCCCTTTTCCTGTTACTCTAACTACATGACCTATGTTAATCGTCATATCAACAGTCAACACATCGTGAAGTCCTTAATATAGATGGTAAGGTTTATTTATATTACAGGGAAAAAAGAATTAAAAGTATGGGAAGTAAACAGGACGGAAAGCCGACGGCTCAACAAGTGTCAAAGAAATAGCGTCAGTATGGGTCAGTGGTAGGACCTCGGCCTTTGGCTTCAATGGTCATGGGTTCGATTCCCAGCTCAAGCAGTCTGACATATAAGTCCAAACGGCAACGAAAATATGTTTGCATCTCTATTTATTGAAAAAAAAAAAAAGAACGCAGTGTCAGTATGGCTCTGGCTCAGGGGTATCCTCGGTCTTTGGTTTCAAAGGTCATAGGTTCGATTCCCCGCTCAGGCAGTCTGACATATAAGTCCAAAAGGCACCGTAAATTACTTTGCATCTGTATTTATTTGAGTATGGGAAGCACCAACAAACTTAGTACTGACATTACAGTCAGTATTGCCAGCTGAAAAATGTCTAAAGCTGCATAAAAGCCCTTGGACATAAAAGTTTTTGGACTTTGAAAATCATTCTCACTTATAAAAGAATTTCCATCACAGAAGCATAAAAACGTACATCTTAGTTCTGCTCCAACGCATGAGCATTTGTTGTTGCAAGCAACTCTGTATTTGCAAGAAATTAGTTCTTTAAATGCCATGAAAGCATGTGGTGAACTGGTCCAAAAAGGCTGGCAGATTTCGTCTTCAAGTTATCAGCCCCAAGAGTCGAGTTTTGGAATTTGAAGGTTTGAAATCAAACACTGACATGTGAATAGCCCTTTGATACACTACTCGCTTTAGATGCTGCAAAAGTGCTTCTCTTGTGGGAGGTAGCGATTCCAGGGGTCCTTGTTTTTTAGTCAAAAGGTCCTGTAGTGCTTCAGTTACATCCTGAATGCAGCTAGTTTTGTCATACATCAAAATAACGAATCTTTCAATGATTGCCATGACCTCTGGAGTTATTTCGTGTTCCCTGTGGACCTGAAGAAACGCCTCCGTCAAATCTTCACAAATGTCCCAAGTTGCCCCATGCTATACGAGTTTAAGTTGACCTTACCCAGCAACGGAAGAATTTTTGCCGCACCCAGTAAAGGGGTGAAATATCGGTAAGTCAAATGACTTTATCGGAATAATACCTTTTGCTATTACATATTGAAAACAAAGGAAAACAAAAGAAAATAAGTAGGCTATCAGTGACTTAATTAAATGCAAGTTAATGACCGACAAAATATTCTTTACGCATTTCTATGAAATCGGTTAAAGTTACAAAGAAAATGAAAAGGACCTTTCTTGCTAAAACTTTTGTCCTCTTCCGTTTTTGTTCTAAAGGAAAATGTGATAAAGTGAACCGTTGAGGAAATAATTGAGAAAAACTGTGTTCCGGCACCATTTTTCCAAGAAGGCGACCGATAACCTATGATTCCAAGTTGGCCCTATATCCAGTATCTTTTGTCATACAAAACTGAATATCTGTGCCAGATATCAGGTTAGTATCACAAACTGGACGATTTGCTCAAATGATGGAGGTAAGCAACACCACTATAATATGGAAATTTCGCGGTCGAAATAAACATGGACAAACGCACTAAACTATGTTTGCGTAACGGAATTTGATGCGACATATTGGAAGCTGTGCACAGCTAGTGTGCAATCTGTCCACATATTTATGTTTTTTTTTGTAATTTCATAGTTTTAACCGTGTGCTCTGTAAAAAGCACTGCTTCATTAACTTTTTCGTTTCCAAGTAATAGACATGTCTTAGTTTATGCCCTTTGCATGTGCGCCGGCTTTTTTGACCCCTTACTACTTATTCAAAGCCTGAATTAATGTATACGCCAGGGGTGAACAATTCCAACAATTCCAACAAGCCACTTTGTGATTATTATCGAACGGCCATGTCAGAGAGCAGGTCCCACTTTTAATTACTTACATGGAATATGGAGGATCAGATCACCAATGGCGGAAAGGACAAGCATGGTATTTTGAGCTGCGGCATTGAACTGTCCAATTTGGTTATTTATCGTTTAATCACTGTATTCGTTAATTAGATAGGACACTCTTTAGTTTATCGACTGTCACATAAAAGTTAATTAACGAACGTCAATTAAGGTTAGGTTGGAGATTAGCGTTAATGCGTACAGTAATGAAGAAAGCAACGTGAACAAGGCATAACGGGAACACAAAAACAGCAGTTGAATTGGTGAACTCCCGTTTCGCCAAAAAGAAAGCAGATTAAGGCCGCCCGCGCACTGAGCAACCGGGCCGCGCGGCCAGATTGCTGCAGCCAATGAAAATGATTAGTGCGTGGTTTTACATAAACGGCTAAGTCGCTCAGTGCGCGGGCGGCTTAATAGCTTTTGCCTCAGCGGCCAATCCCGTTTCGCCAAAACTAATTTGACGAAATGATACTTACACGAAATTTAATACCTTATTTCTATGTAATGGGGCTTTAAAAGGCAAACATTTACCAAAGACAAGCAGTGGTAGAATAAGATCAATTTATTTATTTGTGTTTTGAAAACTGCCAACACAGTCGGGAAAACGTGTACTTTAAACATTGTTTGGAATGCTTGGTCGTCACTACGTCAATGCCAAGGTTATCTTTTCAGAATAGTTAGTTATACACATGATGGTTACCCTTTCCCAAATGGGAATTCCCGTTTTGCAGAATCCCGTTTCGCAAGGTAGAATCAAAATATTCTTCAAAAATTTAACATTGCAGAAGTTAAAGAAGCATCCCTGATTGGAAGTAATTTGTGATTAGTTCCAGTTTATGATGTTGTGTGTTTAGCCGCAGCGAGAGCGGTAGCGCGAGAGAGGCACGTAATTTGAAACAAATTATTCTGCAAAACGCGATTCTGCAAAACGGGTGTTTGTCTTTAAATGTCTGACCATTATTATGTTATAAATTTTTGTGTTTAAATGTTTGAAATGTTTCGTGTGCCTAAAATTTCGTGAACGGTATTTGGCGAAGGGGATTTGGCGAAACGGGACTGGCCCCTGTGGCAAAAACTGTCAATCTGCTTTCTTTTTGGCGAAACGGGATTTGGCGAAACGGGACATAACTGTTGAATTATATAGGAATGTAATTAGGGCGAAAGACCCTATGGAGTCGATTAATAAATACGTACAGATGCAAACCTACTTCGGTGGCCTTCTGGGTTTAAAATTAGCGATGAATTGAACCTTTCACGTTTAAGACGAACGCCCGAAGCCCCAACACTGAGCGACAAACAGCGTGTGCCAAGGGTGATCAGTATACTCGGAATGGCAACGTCATTATTTTTTAATGGTTACAGGAGGATTGTGTTGTACCTCGGGTCGGCGCTATTCATTTTTTTATTTTATACAAATAAAATTGTAGGCAAAATCAGACTGAATTTTCATATCTGGATCTTTAAACTATTTCTTCTCTTCTCCGTCTGTGCAGATAAAGAGTTAATTGGTTCATATCCCGGTCGGTCCACTTCAATGACATCTCAGCTGTTGTGTTTTCACTTAAAGATGAAACGGCTCCATACCAGATATTTACGAAGCAGGAAAAAATCTGGTAGGGATAGGTCAAGCCCGCAGATTAATAATCAGAAACATTCAGATATAGTAGCGACAAAAATACCGTCCGGAGCAAAACTCTGGGAAGAAGAACTCTGGGTAGTTGTCGTTTCTTTTTCCTTGTGTCAGACTCCCCTTTGGTTTGCCCTCGTTTCTGGCGCGAGAGGGTATGATGAAGCCGGCGGTCCATGTCGTGACTGCTGCTAATGGCCTTGACTCCATTATTGTGTTTTGTAATGTGTAACCCTGATAATTTTGTTTATAACATTTCCGTTAAACTGTTATTTATTTGCATCGGTGGTAATTTATGTGCTGGCAATATCGCTAATTACCTTTCATTAATTCAGTCATGAACTCATCTTTCATATGAACTCATTTGTGCAAATTATCTCGACCACGTAGTCGTATATATATATATATACTCGGGTCACCTCTAGACCGTAGGTTGGTTCGGCTTATGCTTGCTGCAGGAAGTGCTTCACGTCACTTGGCTTCCGGGATTGGCAATGGAAGGCCCGGCTGATGAGGGCTAAAGGTTTTCCGATGTTGGCTTCACTGCTCGTTCGTCCGTGAATTTACGGAACTGACGTCATCACCGACAACACTTGTTTCCTTTAACCAAACGGGGCTCTACTATAGGACCGGCCGGATCTTAAATGAAAAATAGCAAACGCTACTGGGTTGGACGCCGAAATCACCGATGATGCGATTGATTTGTCTTGTTGCTGCTTTATGTCAACTGAGGGCGACACTTTCAGTACAAAAGAATGCTGCCACTCTTCTTCGAAACACTTTCTAGACAAAAGAACATGTTACTATTTACTGAAGAGCTATGTGCAGTACACAAATTTAATAGCTTTGTGGCAGAATGCTGTACGGAAATTCAATTATTTGTTGGTGTAAGCTTTTTTCCGGGTGTTACTGGGAATAAGTTAGTGATTTACTATATGCATTTTTTCAGTTGCCGCTATTTGGCAATAGATGGCAGGACTCGCGTACAAAAATTAACCGATGCGATTTGCTTTGCCAATTCCCGAACAGACCTCGAAGAAACGAAATGGGCCATGAACCAAACAGGTCAAAGGTTATACAAGCCCCCCTCCCCCCTTCCTTTCCTTCTATTTCCGTATTTAAATTACGTTTTTACATCTTAAGCGAGTCCGATTTACTTGGTTAAGGGTCACAACTTTACGATATTTACCATCGAAGCCCACCCAACGTTATAATCCAATTTCTTACGGAATCTCGTAAAACCACCAATTTATATAAGGGGTGTCTGAAAGGCCAAGAAAGCGTTAAATGCATAATAACCACACTTGGACGGCAGCTATATCAGTATTAATCAAGTCCTCCCACCCTATTTTTGGCCAGTATTTTCCTGCCTTCGCGTCCAAGCTCGTACAGAATTATTCATGACGTCATAGAATCGTTTCCTTCCATTCGAGCAAATGGCCCCCAGTTTGGAAGGTGGTTCCCGCCATAAACCTGAATCCTGATTATCGATTTGGGATAGACCTCGTCGCGTTTGTGCTCATTCTCACTAGCATCGATTGAGTGCAGTAAAACAGAGATGGGCTGAAGAAAGCAAGCGACCATATCCACGTCAGTAAAAACAATAAAACCCAGAAAGCACCCTAAAAGTTTGTTAGCTTTACTATAACGAAAACGAAAGCAAAAACGAACTCATTTGATGTTAAGGTAAGGTTTAACTGAACTAAGTTAGAACAAGAAAGGAACACACATATAGGCTTTCCCGTATGGTTTCAGTTACCACACTGTTGCTGCAGTGTTTAGTCCACCTGAAAGCTTATTGCAGTATGCAAGCAACGGATGACGTAAACACAATAAAACCATTTCAAAACGTACCGAGGATGTTATGTAGTAAAAATCAGAGACCTTCACTCCTCGCACAAACACCGGTTAATAAATTGTTAAAACTGTATGCTTTCTTTCCTGTAACTTTCCTTGAGAATGAGTCTCCATAAGGACAGAAAGTTTGGAAATTTTATCATTTTTCTAAAACAGTATTTGTGCGAGTGTGAGTGTCGGACTCCTCTTTTTTTCTGCAAAACCATTACAACTCCTAGAAAAATACCTGTCGTTGTCGTAAAAAAAAAAGGGGGAGGGGAAAGAAATGGTTATTTAAGGTTTTACTAAGTCAGTTTTTGGTAAAATTAAAAACTAACTTTAAAAAATGTTGACGCGTAAACAAAGAAGGAGTAACAACGCTTTGGTTGTATTTTGAGTATATAATGTAGTTTAGATACTAGGACAATTTTAAACCAGCCAACTCAGAATTAACGAGAATCACATAAAGACATACCATTACATACCTCGTACACAATCCCTAATATACAGGCCTACGTTTGCTGCTGAATCTTTCAGTATCCTTACGTCAATTCGTCTCCTTCCCGTTCATCTCACTACTGGTGATACGTGACGATTAGTTTATGCACCAATCATTAGCTAACCTACCGTGTTCAAAAGAAAAAAAAGAATTTAAACATTTTAATACAGCAGTAAGGTTTCACGTGGACTAAACGCCACAAGTTGGGAAGATGAGCCAAAGAGGATGACCACAGCCATCGAAAAAAATTTGATGGACACGAAATTTGCCCTATGGCGCAGTGAATATAAGCCAACGAATTTCAATTATTGATATTGTTAGAAAAAACATCGTTCGTTACATTACTGTAAAAGTTCCCGTCAAAATTTGAGTAATAATTTCGAAAATTTATGTTGAAAATTACCACTCACTTTTCAC
Source organism: Lithobius niger (assembly GCA_023313725.1). Classification (NCBI taxonomy): domain Eukaryota; kingdom Metazoa; phylum Arthropoda; class Chilopoda; order Lithobiomorpha; family Lithobiidae; genus Lithobius; species Lithobius niger. The sequence continues at coordinate 28,492 of JAHWFP010224136.1, read as the reverse complement.
AAGTTTTTTGGCCTCCGTGTGCTCCTACAGCGTCGTCTGCTTCGAATTTGTAACCGACGCTCCTCGTGGCCTCCCGTATTTTGTGGGTAGCGTCCTCACTAACTCATCTTGCTTCCACTTCCTGCCAAGCTGTTGCTTTTGTGTGGATATACATCCGCAGCCGAAGTGAGACTCCAGATTCAACATCTGTTAGCGAAAAAACCGCCAAATATCAAGCCCAACATTAGTGTAAAGCAAGCTGAAGCGATTAGGAGATTGAGAATGAATGCTGAAATCATGGTGTGCAGGGCTGATAACGACGGTAGTGTTGGACAAGGTATAACATGATGAGAGGGTCACGAAAGAGTTGGAAGGAACGGGAATGTACTAGAAGAGAGAAAGAGATCAGAGAAATGGGCCGACGATTAACTTATAGTTTGGAATTTAAAGACTTAATTTAAAGGAAGGCCACATATCTAAAGAGGAGATGCAAAAACTTCTTCCGAAGATTCCCCTAAAACTGCCTTCAGTTTTCGCATAAATACAGACCCATAAAGAAGGGGCCCCATTGAGAGACATTGTGTCTGCAAAAGGGGGGGATGGCCCAAGAGTTGGACTGGGAGTTGGCGAAACGACTGAAGAAGTATGTGCGAGATGGCAGTAGGCTAAAAAAGACGGAAGGTCTGCTTGACGTAGTGAGGGACGTAATATTGGATGAGGATGAAATACTTGTGTTTTTGATGTGGGAGCCCTATTCCCTAGTCTATCACATAGACTGATACTGGGAGTGTTGGCAATGTCGAGACGTACATGGAAAGTTTCAAGGAAAGATTTTCAAAAAGATCGTGCCTTGCTGAAGGTTTTGCTGGCTCACATCTATGTGGAGTTTGGAGGTTGCATATATTGGCAAACTAGAGGAGCACCGATGGGCTACTCTAGTTCGCCAATAATGGCGGAGCTTGTGATGCTGCTATGAGATTTATTTCGGGCTAACAATGTTGAAACCATAGCACCCCAACGAAGTCCCACTGATGACGTTACTTGCGAATTCAAGTCCATGATTAAGATGACGTTATATTTTAACAATTCATTGTAACTCGAAAGTAATTTCGATTGTTTGCAGAATGACCAATTACCAATTATGACCAATTATTGTAAACATATGTAACCAACAAATTGCTTGCACTTAGTGTGCATCAACAATTGTAATGGCTCGAGCTCGCTTGGTTTTCTACCCGGTGCTCTAAACAAGGGGGTGAACCGAATTTGAAGTCATTCCAGCTCTGCTCCCTACCCATCCCAGATCCAAAGGTAATTTCGGCCGTTTAATTAGAATTATTTCCCAATTAATTCTTGAACGTAAACTCAAACCTGACCAATTCAGCCCTGCAACACCGTAGCTACTTGGTTTAGCAGTCCAAAACATGAAATAACCCGAAACTAACTTAATCCAGCTTGTCCCAAGTAAGCCTAATGTAGTTGACATTCCATTTAGGGCCCTAAGCCAAGGTTAGTGTCACCCTGGAACGTCAGACGAGCCTGAGCATACTATCGCTCATTTTTAAAATTAAAACACAACCAAAACTGAACCACGACTATTAGCCTTGTTCCATCAGTTTAGGTTAACTTGAAATTCCGGCACCCCTTAGACTACCCCCGGATACATATGCAAGTCCCTTCACTGTGTCTTTGGCACAGATGGAGCAATCCCACGTACCAACAATCCCACTGACAGCATTAACAGCATTTGGATGAAATGGTGTTAAAGTCTGGATTGAATGGAAAGACCTGGCGCGATTCGTGGATGATGTATTTGCGGTGATGAAGAGGAGGGACTTGGTAAGGCTGTTGCAGAAGTTTAACACTTAGGAGGGATCTAGGAATCGAGTTCACGCAGGAAGAAGAAAAGGATGGGAAACTAGTATTTTTTGGACGTGTTGTTAAAGAGGAATGAGGAAGGAAGAAGAATTGAAAACGGACCGTACAGGAAGCCAATATCAACAGAAAGAGGAGTTGGCTGCAGATCGGGGGCACCCAAAGGCACAACTGAAGGCTATCACAAGAAGTGAGTTCAGACGGGGGGGGGCCGCGGGGGGGGGGGGGGGCAAGGAATTGAGTGACAGAGTAACCGAAGCATGGCACATGGAAGAGACGAAAGAGAGGTTTTTAAAGCTGTTGTACCCAGGTGGACTTTTGAATGAAATAAGAAAGAAAGTCGGAAGCGGGAAAAAGAAAAGGAGCGACACACAGAGGGAGGAAAGCGAAAACGAACAGGGGCCGAAAGTGCCACTCACACATCTTAAAGGGGTCAGTGAACCGATTAAGCGGGTGTTGGTGTTGTGTTGCTTCACTACGTACTTTAAAAACACTGATAACATAAAAAAAAACATGAAGGAAGAACGGTAACGAGGACGCAGAAACTGAAAGATGAAGAAATGATGCGAGGAGTGAAGAATATATCGTGACAAGGTGTCTACAAGATTCCATGCAGAGACTGTGATGCCGTGTACAGAGGAGAGCCGAGGAAGGGAATCCGGACGAGAATAGAGCAGAACATGGCCAATGTGAGAAATAAAAAAGAAGACAACGGCAACGGAATCGCAGCTTACTACATGGAGTCAAAGCATAATATTGGGTGGGAGAAAGCTGAGACGCTTGTGACGTCGAATTCAAAAAAAAAGACCTGCATCTGAGATGCTTAGAATCAAATGCCATTCGACTGCATGAAATTGGAGGTGTTTCCTTAATGATTATCCAAAGGGCCAACATTTTCCCGAGTCGAAAACGTCATTGGGAAAGACCTGAAGCAACAGCTTGGCAGGAAGTGGAAGCTATGGATGAGCTAGTGAGGACGCTACCCACAAAATACGGGAGACCACGAGAAGCGTCGGTTACAAATTCGAAGCAGACGACGATGCAGGAGCACACGGTGGCCAAAATCTTTAGTCGAAGTGCCTGAGGAAGGTGGCAGCCAGCCACCGAACATCTGCGAGACATAGGCAATGTCTTCATTGTGAAAAATGTGCGGTAATTTTCAACATAATTCTCAAAATAATGACTCAAATTTTGATATTGTTAGACTACTGCCTACTGACAAAATTCAATAATCAATTCAGCTGTGCCCACCTTCTTAACTCAAGTAATACTGAGCCAGTTGTCATGATACTTGGATCATGTGACGAGAGGATGGGCGGTTGAGTGGCACTGATTAGAGAAGAAACGAACCGACCCGTAATACAACACCCCATCAGAAAAAAAAATGACGCTCATTTGTTGGGGTCATTACGTGTAAAGAAAAATTAAAAACTTAAAAATTAGACGATTTAGCACATGATTGAAAAATTACGTGTGAGATCACACTGGTTCGTGACGTCATCAGGGAATCGTGGTGGCATGCTGGCTAAAAGTGGGATTAGCAGCTGATCGCGGCTCCGACCAAAAAAGGATTATGGAACATGTAAGACGGTGAATTTGAAAAAGGTCTTTCTCAAACGCTTACCCCTCTCCCCTGCCCACACCACAAGTTTTAAATTTATACCGCAGTGTTTTTTTTTTTGTGATTACAGGATTGGTTGATAGATATGTTTTGAGGAGCTTCGAGGAAAGGAAGTATTTGTCAATTTTTATTAGTTTTAAGATTAAAGGTATTTACGGCAGATCGATCGTTTCATCCTAATAAAAAGTGAAAATGAACTAGTAAACGAAAATGTGAAAGAATATGAAGAAAAATAGGCACGGATCCAGAGGGGACGGTGGGAGCTATCGCCCCTCCTAAAACCAATCAGATACACGAGCTGATAACACTGTATTATTGTTTAAAGTCATCTTCACTGACACGCTTTTTGGCAAACCTTGTGGGACAGACAGGACGGTAATAAGTTACGGGCCATTAAAGGCACTGTCGAGGAGTGGCCCTCGGCGTGTCGCCGCAGTCGCCGTGAGGAGGTTGTGTTGGCCCGTTTGCGAATTGGTCACACCCGACTTACTCACTGTTTCCTTTTGCGGGGGGGTGGACCCTCCAGAATGTTCTTGGTGTCGACGGCCACTTACGGTCCGGCACTTACTTGTTGATTGTCGCCATCTTGATGGTGTTCGTCGTCGGTTCCATCTTCCGCATGACATTGCGCGTCAGTTGGGCGATAGGTCTGTCCTCCTGTCCGGTGTTTTTCAATTTTTGCAGGAGGTACAGATGTATGACAAGATTTAGATTAGGGGTTTGAATAACATCTCTGTAATGTGTGGTGCAGTGGCAACCCGGACCACTGCACTGTGACTGAGGTTGGCGCTAATGACCAAGTTGTCGACGCGCCATTAAGCCTCAATCCCCCCCCCTCTTCACTGACTGCATACATTTCAGTATTATTATTCCATATACAGACAGAGGCACACTTTCAAAAGCATCGTAATCATATGTTGTGTCGTCCTTTTTTTTTTTTTTTTTGGTGGCTATCGTCTACTTTAAGCTTTCGTCATTGAATATCGTAGGCCTACTATGCCCAATACAAATATAGACGAAAGCAAAATGGAAGTGGACGAAAGTAAAAATAAAAGGACGAAATTGAATTAAAAAATTGTAAAAGTGTTAATCTTTACCTTATAAGGGTTTCAGAAATACTACTCAATTTTTAATATAGTAGAGAAGCTCGGGGTCAACAATGCCCGACATGAAGAATCGAATAAGTAATCGAATAACAAATCTCTCGGAAGAAAACTAGAGAATGTCCTGCAATTCCTGCAATTTGTAGTTTAAACAGGAATTGGTGGGTGTAAAAAGCTTTCTTTTAATTGTAAAAAAAGGTGAAAAAAGAGCGTGTGTTACGTGGGACTTGCTTCCTTCTCCCGCCCCCCCCCCCCCCACCAACTTCACTAAATTTTGGAAGTGGGAATGCGATTAGAAAATTACGTTCTCGACCCCTAGCTGAGGCGAAATCGCCCCTCCTAAAAATTCATCCTGGAT